>JAINUG010000908.1:0-43328 GCA_029706075.1 Aldrovandia affinis | reverse complement strand
ACAGAACAGCTATCGCGTTCACAATCCACAACCGCAGCGGCAGGCGGAGAGATGCGACCGGGTAGCCACAAAGCAGGACACGTCAGTCAAAACGACAATAATGCAACTCTGGTTCAATCTAGAACTTATCATATTTGGTAATTGGATTTTCACTTTCTGAAAGACACACACACACTTTTGTATCATTTTTTATTAAACTTTTTTTTTAAATAGACATTGCTTTTTTAATTTCTGATATCAAAACATTGCTCTCTACAGGAAAACCTAATGAACAAATAATCATAAAAAGCTGCAATATGCTCACCACAAGCCAATATAAAACGAAGCAATTTATTTTTAATGACACATCAGTACAAAGGACATAAGAAATGATGACCTTCTCTGATCTACCCAGTGGTGTGATGATGTGGAGTATGGTACGCTGTTAACCCTCTGAGGTCCGTGCTAAGCTTAGAGGAGGTTTTTGATTTTGGCATGGTCTGATATTTATCTCAATTTCATCAACTTAACACACACTTACTCCAAAGTGTTTGATATTTTTATTTGAAGGACAATCACAGCTACATTTATATGCCATCAATAGTGTGGTCAGTATCATATGCAGCTTGTAAATAGATCTACAAACACACAAGTTATAAAGAGTAAATTTTTCTGCCACAAAATGTTGTGAAAGCACACACTAAACTATAGTGACGAATTGTTTTGCCAATATGCGTTTGTTCATCAAGGTCTTGTTTATGTAAGGGTGTGAAAATAGTTTAGCACATCTGAGATCTAAATAGCTAAAACCCTGTTTTTATCAGAACTGGTCACATTTATTTCAGGCTGTGGGAGGGCTATATGCTAATTTCAAGAATATTCATGATCCACACCTGAGGCTTGTCCACACCTGTAAATCTGTCAGATGGGCCATCTCTCTCTCAAGGCCGCCAGACAAAGAGAAAAGCCATCAGAGTAAGCAATAGTCAGTGAGCCATGCAGAAAGTTTTTTTCATTTGGGAAGATTCATTGAAAACAAACTATATACAAAACATTCCAAATTAAAACATGGTGAGACAATTTGTTCTTTCACAGTCTTTGGTGCCACTTCTCAAAACAGTTTCTGGTCAACTGTAGACACAAGGGAACGCCACAAACCGCTGTTTCCCGACATCTTGCAGAGTACACATTTATTGCAACCAACAGAAGCCAATTTGCCAACATCCAGAGTGTTTGGCAGTGGACACAGGCACATGATCAAAAGTAGCCCGTTTTCTGGGTTTAAGATATTTATCGTTAAACGCCTGTCGGAAAACGAAAGCAAAATCCGCGTGTCTGCGAAGACACGGAAAGACAAACAAAACAAAACCAACGAACAGGAACAAACAAATCAAAGTAAACAGGTAAATCCACGTATCCAAAAACGTGGTATAAACTAAACGCTGGGAATCTAAACAACAACAAGCACACGAACAAACAAGTTCTCGAGAGGCAAGAAACATTAATCACAATAGGTATTATCAAGCTAAGCTAGATAATGTCCAAGCGCCCGAAACAGAATGCCAGCTGGTTAAATATCCTCCCGTTAATTATTCGCAGCAGTCGAATACTTTTCACGAGTATTTGAAAATATGGTAAATAAAATAAATATCAGCATACACCGTCTGTTGCTGGCAGCTCGCAACCGTAAACACAGACAAGATCCGATATAATGTCGGGACATTGTTTACGCTGCAATTTAACACACGGAATTCATATATTGAATATATATACGAGTATTTGATAACATGGCAGATCAAATATAGTTACTTACTCTTCGTCAGTTATTGTCTTAAATCGCTTTCCATCGATGCTCTCAAACACTGCAGCGCAGAAAATCTTTCCATCTTGAATAAAATTGTATGTCTGTATAAAATCTTGCTTCAAATTGTCGGGACAGTTTGTGTTTGTTTACGCCCGGCGTTTTCACACATGGCCCCACGCCCCTCCCCACCTCCCGAAACTCGCACCTAGTTACCATGTCAATAGAAGGGGACGGTACTAAAATGTAAAAAACAGAGTAAAAAACAAGGTTTACTTTTGGTCTAATTAACCTAATTTAAAAATCCCATTTGATTTGCCAGTGCTCAAATCGGAAAGTCGCGATTCTAAGGTTTCTGTCAATGTTTTTGTCGCGTGTGTATGATAAAATATCGCGAAGTTAGAAATAGTAATATACTTTTATTGCTGCTGGGAGCGGCGCCGCTCCCGTCGACCTCAGGGGTTAATGTGTGTGTGTGAGTGTGAGTGTGAGTGTGTGTGTTAAACGTGAGTATGGTAAACTGTTAATGTGTGTGTGTGTGTGTGTGTGTGTGTGTGTGTGTGTGTGTGTGTGTGTGTGTGTTAACTGTGAGTATGGTACACTGTTAATGTGTGTGTGTGTGTGTGTGTGTGTGTTAACTGTGAGTATGGTACACTGTTAATGTGTGTGTGTGTGTGTGTGTGTGTGTGTGTGTGAACTGTGAGTATGGTACACTGTTAATGTGTGTGTGTGTGTGTGTGTGTGTGTTAACTGTGAGTATGGTACACTGTTAATGTGTGTGTGTGTGTGAGAGAGAGAGAGAGAGAGAGAGAGGAGGGAGAGAGATGGAGAAAGAGAGAGAGAGAGAGAGAGAGAGAGAGAGAGAGAGAGAGAAGAAGAGTGAGTGAGATAAAAATAAGTAATGATAAAAATAATACAAATTCTGTTAATATTGTAGTTTAGATGTTTCTAAAATGAAATCCCTTTTTTTTCCTTTTGTTATTGTTTTGAGAGCCAGACGAGCACCGATTTGTTTGTCATTTTTGGGCGTGAGGGTTAGTAATTCTCTTTTTGCGTCCTTACCACCAAATACAAAAATAAATATTTGAACAGACTGAGACTTTCTGCCGCACCATTGAAACGCCTCGCTCTGACACACACTCCTGGGTGAGGCTCCAGCGCTCCCCTGCAGTGGCTGGTCAGTCATGCCCAGGAGAGGAGCTCCCAGTGGGGCACCCTCACTACTCAAAGCCCTGGTCTGTAGGCCGGGCCTCCTCTCTCCCCCACCACAGCCCCTATACCCTACCCCTACCCCCCTACCCCTACCCCCTACCCCTTACCCCCTACCCCCTACCCCCCCTACCCCCTACCCCTACCTCCTGGGTGTTTAATCAACCAAAGTTCACCCACGTCACCCTCTACTCTCCTCTCTGCACTGGCTCCCCATCGCAGCACGCATCAGATTCAAATCAATGGTGCTTGCCTTTCAAGCGGCTAGAGGTACTGCTCCCCCATACCTCCAGTCACTCATCACTACCTACACCCCAGCCAGACCTCCCTCCGCCTCCCTCTGGCAAACTGACTGTCCCCATCCCTCCGGGCGCCTGGCAGCCGCTCCTCGCAGTCTCGTCTCTTCTCTGTCCTGACCCCGCTGGTGGAACAACCTTCCGCAATCAGTCAGGACCACGGAATCACTTGCGATCTTCTGCAAGAGACTCAAAACCCACCTCTTCAGACTCCATTACCACTGAATTCTGTACATCTAGCCTATTGTCATCACCACTGCCTACTTGTTCAATACGTCTTGTATATGTATCCCTGCTTACAGCTCATTTATATAAAAAAATTAAAAAAATGTTTTACAAACCATTTCCTTCCCAGTGTTACAGTATGGTATGCAGCTGCCTGCAATTATGTCTATTGCTGTACTACTGTTCACTCTTGCGTGAACTATGATTGTTCCTACCATGTATTAATGCACATCTTGTAAGTCGCTCTGGATAAGAGCATCTGCTAAATGCTTTAAATGTAAAATGTAAATGTAAATGTGTTTGAGTGTGTGTAAGAGCGTGTGTGAAAGTGTGTGTAAGCGGATGTGTGAGTGTGTGTGTGTGTTTGTGTGAGTGAGTGTGTGTGTGAGAGTGTCATGATAAATGTGGTACTCTGTGGCTCAGTTGGTAGAGCACAGCGTTGGCAGCGCTTAGGTTGTGGGTTCGATCCCAAAATATACTGACAATGTATGCATTCACTACTGTAAGTCACTTTGGATAAAAGCGTCTGCTAAATGGCGTATATTATAAATCTTTAAGGCCCCAAAAGCAGCCACCGTCCTTTCCAGCAGGCAGCATGGAGACTTAGTCCTGCTCTGAGTGGATTTGAACAGAACACACACCTGCATTGTTCTGACATGACTTATACCAACACCCAAACATGACTGCCTCTGTGTCTTATACCAGCACCCAAACATGACTGCCTCTGTGTCTCATACCAGCACCCAAACATGACTGCCTCTGTGTCTCATACCAGCACCCAAACATGACTGCCTCTGTGTCTTATACCAGCACCCAAACATGACTGCCTCTGTGTCTTATACCAGCACCCAAACATGACTGCCTCTGTGTCTCATACCAGCACCCAAACATGACTGCCTCTGTGTCTTATACCAGCACCCAAACATGACTGCCTCTGTGTCTTATACCAGCACCCAAACATGACTGCCTCTGTGTCTTATACCAACACCCAAACATGACTGCCTCTGTGTCTCATACCAGCACCCAAACATGACTGCCTCTGTGTCTTATACCAGCACCCAAACATGACTGCCTCTGTGTCTCATACCAGCACCCAAACATGACTGCCTCTGTGTCTTATACCAGCACCCAAACATGACTGCCTCTGTCTAGTGCCACAGTGGGTCACACTGAGCGTGCTCAAACCTGTCTGAGCTAGACCCATCCCATAGTGCCACTCAAGAAATACAGTTTTAGGTGTGATTAGCTACCATTTCTTCCATATTTGGAAGTTTAACCTTTTTATTTTGTAATTGTCTTGTATATTTATTTACAGGTTGCACACACACTCACACATTGTACTGTTAAAAGCTAGTAGCTTTTGCTAGTTTGGATTAAACGGAGGAAGAATTGAACGAGTTCTGTCCCGAGAATGATAATAAACATACAGAATGAAAAATATTTTTGTGGTTTTGTGTATTTGTTGTTCTGGTGTGAAATGTGATCTTTGTGCATTAATCACAGGTGAATAATCCTACACAGATATTGCTGTGCACTGCTCGCCCCTGTAGTGTAGGAGGCCTTGGGCTCCAGAGCCAGCTGATTGGCCTCCACTGTAATACCGAATGGTTAGCAGGTCCAGGACTTGGTTAGTGCGCCCTTTACTCATGCAGGGGTGTTGGGGATAAAATGGGGATAAAAGTCAGGCTGTTTGACCCAGTTTGGCACCTGCAGCTTCAAAGATGTAGGAGATGGGGTTGAATTTTTCATTAGGAAACCATAAACACAAAAATAAGTCATTCAGACAAAGAACAATAGTCTAGGTATGTTTCAAGTTTTTGAAATAGCATCACATGGGCACATCCTCATTCGTAAAGAAAAATGTGTTTTACTTGTATGTCCTGCAATTTGCAACTATGAACAAATGTTCTTTCTCTGCTCTCTGTTACAGTCTGTGGATATTCAAATACAGAAGGTTCAATTTAACTGCAGAGAGAGATAGAGAGGAACACACCATAACTATCTCTATGCTCTTCTTTCACAGTCCTTCAAAGTGATTTGAATAATTATCCTGAAAGCCACAATGATACAGATAACTGGCAGCACTCTGCCCAGACATGGCATTCCTTCAGCCCATGTGATGCCACTCAATTCATTCACTCTAAGAACCAGTTTTTTATTATTTAGGCCCATTTGTTGTCTCATAGGTGGAGAGACCCCCTGATGTCCTCTGTGTCTCATACCAGCACCCAAACATGACTGCCCCTGTGTCTTATACCAGCACCCAAACATGACTGCCTCTGTGTCTTATACCAGCACCCAAACATGACTGCCTCTGTGTCTTATACCAGCACCCAAACATGACTGCCTCTGTGTCTTATACCAGCACCCAAACATGACTGCCTCTGTGTCTCATACCAGCACCCAAACATGACTGCCTCTGTGTCTCATACCAGCACCCAAACATGACTGCCTCTGTGTCTTATACCAGCACCCAAACATGACTGCCTCTGTCTAGTGCCACAGTGGGTCACACTGAGTGTGCTCAAACCTGTCTGAGCCAGACCCATCCCATAGTGCCACTCAAGAAATACGTTTTAGGTGCGATTAGCTGCCATTTCTTCCATATATGGAAGTTCAATCTTTTTAATTTGTAATTATCTTGTATATTTATTTACAGGTTGCACATACACTCACACATTGTACTGTTAAAAGCTAGGAGCTTTTGCTAGTTTGGATTGAACGGAAGAAGAATTGAACGAGTTCTGTCCCGAGAATGATAATAAACTTACAGAATGAAAAAACAGTGGCAGAAAAAATACATATAACAATAATACTGCTGCTGGGGAGATGTAACTTGTAACTTTAGTCCACGCTACCCCGCTACTTGATGGAAAAAAGATTTAACTACTTGAAAGCTTCTAGATTTTGGAGAGTAATTAAACTACCACAATTTACTAGAAAATGTAGTTAAATTACTAGTTCCGTTACTTAAAATTCCACTAATCCCCAACATTGACCAACACCCAAACATGACTGCCTCTGTGTCTTATACCAGCACCCAAACATGACTGCCTCTGTGTCTTATACCAGCACCCAAACATGACTGCCTCTGTGTCTTATACCAGCACCCAAACATGACTGCCTCTGTGTCTTATACCAGCACCCAAACATGACTGCCTCTGTGTCTTATACCAGCACCCAAACATGACTGCCTCTGTGTCTTATACCAGCACCCAAACATGACTGCCTCTGTGTCTTATACCAGCACCCAAACATGACTGCCTCTGTGTCTTATACCAGCACCCAAACATGACTGCCTCTGTGTCTTATACCAGCACCCAAACATGACTGCCTCTGTGTCTTATACCAGCACCCAAACATGACTGCCTCTGTGTCTTATACCAGCACCCAAACATGACTGCCTCTGTGTGCTCATACCAGCACCCAAACATGACTGCCTCTGTGTCTTATACCAGCACCCAAACATGACTGCCTCTGTGTCTTATACCAGCACCCAAACATGACTGCCTCTGTGTCTTATACCAGCACCCAAACATGACTGCCTCTGTGTCTTATACCAGCACCCAAACATGACTGCCTCTGTGTCTTATACCAGCACCCAAACATGACTGCCTCTGTGTCTTATACCAACACCCAAACATGACTGCCTCTGTCTAGTGCCAAAGTGGGTCACACTGAGCGTGCTCAAACCTGTCTGAGCCAGACCCATCCCACAGTGCCACTCAAGAAATACAGTTTTAGGTGCGATTAGCTGCCACTTCTTCTTTGTGCATTAATCACAGGTGAATAATCCTACACAGATATTGCTGTGCACTGCTTGCCCCTGTAGTGTAGGAGGCCTTGGGCTCCAGAGCCAGCTGATTGGCCTCCACTGTAATACCGAATGGTTAGCAGGTCCAGGACTTGGTTAGTGCGCCCTTTACTCATGCAGGGGTGTTGGGGATAAAATGGGGATAAAAGTCAGGCTGTTTGACCAAGTTTGGCACCTGTAGCTTCAAAGATGTAGGAGATGGGGTTTAATTTTTCATTAGGAAGCCATAAACACAAAAATAAGTAATTCAGACAAAGAACAATAGTCTAGGTATGTTTCAAGTTTTTTGAAATAGCATCACATGGGCACATCCTCATTCGTAAAGAAAAACTGTGTTTGCTTGTGTGTCCTGCAATTTCCAACTATGAACAAATGTTCTTTCTCTGCTCTCTGTTCCATTCTGTGGATATTCAAATACAGAAAATTCAATTTAACTGCAGAGAGAGATAGAGAGGAATACACCTTCACTGCCCCTATGCTCTTCTTTCACAGTCCTTCAAAGTGTTTTTATTTGAGCAAATAACAGGCTTTTATTATAGTACGTTACACTCATGCATTCTCATTTAAGCCAGTTACTAATCAAAACTGCTAAGCCCCCAAAGACCAGCGAATATGTCATTCCGCAGTTTCACAGTATGCCAAACAGTATGAAACTTTAGCCTCACTTTTACATTGAGATTTTTTAATAGATTTTTTAAAATAAGTTTGCAGGAGACGCAGTGTTGTGGTGTTTTATTTAGTTTATTTCTAATCATGCAGCAGTCGATATCTAACTCACAAGCACAACGAAAGTATTCCACAAGATAGCAGTGCAACGCTTCCCTTATTTTTTGTAAATAAAGAAAATACATATAACAATAATACTGCTGCTGGGGAGATGTAACTTGTAACTTTAGTCCACGCTACCCTGCTACTTGATGGAAAAAAATATTGAACTACTTGAAAGCTACTAGATTTTGGAAGTAATTAAACTACCACAATTTACTAGAAAATGTAGTTAAATTAGTAGTTCTGCTACTTGTAATTCCACTACTCCCCAACATTGACCAGCACCCAAACATGACTGCCTCTGTGTCTTATACCAGCACCCAAACATGACTGCCTCTGTGTCTTATACCAGCACCCAAACATGACTGCCTCTGTGTCTTATACCAGCACCCAAACATGACTGCCTCTGTGTCTCATACCAACACCCAAACATGACTGCCTCTGTGTCTTATACCAACACACAAACATGACTGCCTCTGTGTCTCATACCAGCACCCAAACATGACTGCCTCTGTGTCTTATACCAGCACCCAAACATGACTGCCTCTGTGTCTTATACCAGCACCCAAACATGACTGCCTCTGTGTCTTATACCAGCACCCAAACATGACTGCCTCTGTGTCTTATACCAACACCCAAACATGACTGCCTCTGTGTCTTATACCAGCACCCAAACATGACTGCCTCTGTGTCTCATACCAGCACCCAAACATGACTGCCTCTGTGTCTTATACCAGCACCCAAACATGACTGCCTCTGTGTCTTATACCAGCACCCAAACATGACTGCCAGCACCCAAACATGACTGCCTCTGTCTCATACCAGCACCCAAACATGACTGCCTCTGTGTCTCATACCAACACCCAAACATGACTGCCTCTGTGTCTTATACCAGCACCCAAACATGACTGCCTCTGTGTCTTATACCAGCACCCAAACATGACTGCCTCTGTGTCTTATACCAGCACACAAACATGACTGCCTCTGTCTAGTGCCACAGTGGGTCACACTGAGTGTGCTCAAACCTGTCTGAGCCAGACCCATCCCATAGTGCCACTCAAGAAATACAGTTTTAGGTGCGATTAGCTGCCATTTCTTCCATATATGGAAGTTCAATCTTTTTAATTTGTAATTATCTTGTATATTTATTTACAGGTTGCACATACACTCACACATTGTACTGTTAAAAGCTAGGAGCTTTTGCTAGTTTGGATTGAACGGAAGAAGAATTGAACGAGTTCTGTCCCGAGAATGATAATAAACTTACAGAATGAAAAAACAGTGGCAGAAAATATATATATAACAATAATACTGCTGCTGGGGAGATGTAACTTGTAACTTTAGTCCACGCTACCCCGCTACTTGATGGAAAAAATATTTAACTACTTGAAAGCTTCGAGATTTTGGAGGTAATTAAACTACCACAATTTACTAGAAAATTTAGTTAAATTACTAGTTCCGTTACTTAAAATTCCGCTAATCCCCAACGCTGACCAACACCCAAACATGACTGCCTCTGTGTCTTATACCCACACACACACACATACACACACACAGTTTGAGTTTGTTCTAACGGCCTTAAATTGGCGTGGTCAACTCCAGGGTTCTTATACTTTACAACCCGACGTCTTCTAGAAACAGATGATACTCCAGGAACCGGCTCCAAGGAAGGAAAGCACCCAGAGCCCCATGTGTGCTGTGTGACACACCATTCACCCGACTGCCCGACAGTGCCCCGTGTGTGCTGCGTGACACACCATTCACCCGACAGAGCCCCATGTGTGCTGCCACACCATTCACCCGACAGAGCCCCGTGTGTGCTGCGTGACACACCATTCACCCGACAGAGCCCCATGTGTGCTGTGTGACACACCATTCACCCGACAGAGCCCCCCGTGTGTGCTGCGTGACACACCATTCACCCGACAGAGCCCCATGTGTGCTGCGTGACACACCATTCACCCGACAGAGCCCCGTGTGTGCTGCGTGACACACCATTCACCCGACAGAGCCCCGTGTGTGCTGTGTGACACACCATTCACCCGACAGCCCGACAGAGCCCCGTGTGTGCTGCGTGACACACCATTCACCCGACAGAGCCCCGTGTGTGCTGCGTGACACACCATTCACCCGACAGAGCCCCGTGTGTGCTGCGTGACACACCATTCACCCGACAGAGCCCCATGTGTGCTGCGTGACACACCATTCACCCGACAGAGCCCCATGTGTGCTGCGTGACACACCATTCACCCGACAGAGCCATTCACCCGACAGAGAGCCCCATGTGTGCTGCGTGACACACCATTCACCCGACAGAGCCCCATGTGTGCTGCGTGACACACCATTCACCCGACAGAGCCCCGTGTGTGCTGCGTGACACACCATTCACCCGACAGCCCGACAGAGCCCCATGTGTGCTGCGTGACACACCATTCACCCGACAGAGCCCCGTGTGTGCTGCGTGACACACCATTCACCCGACAGAGCCCCGTGTGTGCTGCATGACACACCATTCACCCGACAGAGCCCCGTGTGTGCTGCGTGACACACCATTCACCCGACAGAGCCCCGTGTGTGCTGCGTGACACACCATTCACCCGACAGGTCTGGAGAACTTCATATGAGACATGTGCACCAAGCTCTCCTCCGAGAGCGATTAAGCTTTCTAGAGAATACTTAATCTGTGTGCTAAAGTTACACACAATGAGTCAGCATCAATGTACAATAAGACAAGTAGAGAATTAGAAGAAGGAGGGAAATAATAATAATAATAATAATAATAATAATAATAATAATAATAATAATAATAATCATAATAATCATAATCATAATCATAATCAATAATCATAATAAAAATAAAAATAATAAAAATAATAAAAATAAAAATAATAATAATAATAATAATAATAATAATAATAATAATAATAATAATAATAATAATAATAATAAATGAATGTCTCTCTCTGTTGGAGACACTGTGCAGTGGACGGGTCGTTCGCAGTAGAGAGGGTGAATCACGTGCAACACGATGGGCCAAGCAGCTTAGCGTTGCCAGGGCAGCAGCGGATCACAGCGTGCGGTCACAGAACAGCTATCGCCGTTCACAATCCACAACCGCAGCGGCAGGCGGAGAGATGGTACCGGGTAGCCACAAATCAGGACACGTCAGTCAAAACGACAATAATGCAACTCTGGTTCAATCTAGAACTTATCATATTTGGTAATTGGATTTTCACTTTCTGAAAGACACACACACACTTTTGTATCATTTTTTATTAAACATTTTTTTAAATAGACATTGCTTTTTTTATTTCTGATATCAAAACATTGCTCTCTACAGGAAAACCTAATGAACAAATAATCATAAAAAGCTGCAATATGCTCACCTACAAGCCAATATAAAACGAAGCAATTATTTTTAATGACACATCAGTACAAAGGACATAAGAAATGACGACCTTCTCTGATCTACCCAGTGGTGTGATGATGTGGAGTATGGTACACTGTTAATGTGTGTGTGTGTGTGTGTGTGTGTAGTGTGAGTGTGTGTGTGTGTTAAACGTGAGTATGGTACACTGTTAATGTGTGTGTGTGTGTGTGTGTGTTAACTGTGAGTATGGTACACTGTTAATGTGTGTGTGTGTGTGAGAGAGAGAGAGAGAGAGTTAGAGTGTGTGAGAGAGATGGAGAAAGAGAGAGAGAGAGAGAGAGAGAGAGGAGAAAGAGAGAGAGAGAGAGAGAGAGAGAAAAAATAAGTAATGATAAAAATAATACAAATTCTGTTAATATTGTAGTTTAGATGTTTCTAAAATGAAATCCCGTTTTTCCTTTTTGTTATTGTTTTGAGAACCAGACGAGCACCGATTTGTTTGTCATTTTTGGGCGTGAGGGTTAGTAATTCTCTTTTTGCGTCCTTACCACCAAATACAAAAATAAATATTTGAACAGACTGAGACTTTCTGCCGCACCATTGAAACGCCTCGCTCTGACACACACTCCTGGGTGAGGCTCCAGCGCTCCCCTGCAGTGGCTGGTCAGTCATGCCCAGGAGAGGAGCTCCCCAGCGGGGCACCCTCACTACTCAAAGCCCTGGTCTGTAGGCCGGGCCTCCTCTCTCCCCCACCACAGCCCCCTATACCCTACCCTCTACCCCCCCCCTACCCCCCCTACCTCCTGGGTGTTTAATCAACCAAAGTTCACCCACGTCACCCCTCTACTCTCCTCTCTGCACTGGCTCCCCATCGCAGCACGCATCAGATTCAAATCACTGGTGCTTGCTTTTCAAGCGGCTAGAGGTACTGCTCCCCCATACCTCTTGTCACTCATCACTCCCTACACCCCAGCCAGACCCCTCCACTCTGCCTCCTCTGGCAAACTGACTGTCCCATCCCTTCGGGCGCCCGGCAGCCGCTCCTCGCGGTCTCGCCTCTTCTCTGTCCTGATCCCTCGCTGGTGGAACGACCTTCCGCAATCAGTCAGGACCACGGAATCACTTGCGATCTTCTGCAAGAGACTCAAAACCCACCTTTTCAGACTCCACTACCACTGAATTCTGTACATCTAGCTAATTGTCATCACCACTGCCTACTTGTTCAATACGTCTTGTATATGTATCCCTGCTTACAGCTCATTTATATAAAAAAATTAAAAAAATGTTTTACAAACCATTTCCTTCCCAGTGTTACAGTATGGTATGCAGCTGCCTGCAATTATGTCTATTGCTGTACTACTGTTCACTCTTGCGTGAACTATGATTGTTCCTACCATGTATTAATGCACATCTTGTAAGTTGCTCTGGATAAGAGCATCTGCTAAATGCTTTAAATGTAAAATGTAAATGTAAATGTGTTTGAGTGTGTGTAAGAGCGTGTGTGAAAGTGTGTGTAAGGGGATGTGTGAGTGTGTGTGTGTGTTTGTGTGAGTGAGTGTGTGTGTGAGAGTGTCATGATAAATCTTTCAGGCCCCAAAAGCAGCCACCGTCCTTTCCAGCAGGCAGCATGGAGACTGAGTCCTGCTCTGAGTGGATTTGAACAGAACACACACCTGCATTGTTCTGACATGACTTATACCAACACCCAAACATGACTGCCTCTGTGTCTTATACCAGCACCCAAACATGACTGCCTCTGTGTCTTATACCAGCACCCAAACATGACTGCCTCTGTGTCTCATACCAACACCCAAACATGACTGCCTCTGTGTCTTATACCAGCACCCAAACATGACTGCCTCTGTGTCTTATACCAACACCCAAACATGACTGCCTCTGTGTCTCATACCAGCACCCAAACATGACTGCCTCTGTGTCTTATACCAGCACCCAAACATGACTGCCTCTGTGTCTCATACCAGCACCCAAACATGACTGCCTCTGTGTCTTATACCAGCACCCAAACATGACTGCCTCTGTGTCTTATACCAACACCCAAACATGACTGCCTCTGTGTCTTATACCACCAGCATCCAAACATGACTGCCTCTGTGTCTTATACCAACACCCAAACATGACTGCCTCTGTGTCTCATACCAGCACCCAAACATGACTGCCTCTGTGTCTTATACCAGCACCCAAACATGACTGCCTCTGTGTCTTATACCAACACCCAAACATGACTGCCTCTGTGTCTCATACCAGCACCCAAACATGACTGCCTCTGTGTCTCATACCAGCACCCAAACATGACTGCCTCTGTGTCTCATACCAGCACCCAAACATGACTGCCTCTGTGTCTTATACCAGCACCCAAACATGACTGCCTCTGTGTCTCATACCAGCACCCAAACATGACTGCCTCTGTGTCTTATACCAGCACCCAAACATGACTGCCTCTGTGTCTTATACCAGCACCCAAACATGACTGCCTCTGTGTCTCATACCAGCACCCAAACATGACTGCCTCTGTGTCTTATACCAGCACCCAAACATGACTGCCTCTGTGTCTTATACCAGCACCCAAACATGACTGCCTCTGTGTCTTATACCAACACCCAAACATGACTGCCTCTGTGTCTCATACCAGCACCCAAACATGACTGCCTCTGTGTCTCATACCAGCACCCAAACATGACTGCCTCTGTGTCTTATACCAGCACCCAAAATGACTGCCTCTGTCTAGTGCAGGGGTCACAACCTCTGCGTCTCTGAGCCACAGTGGGTCAAAGCCTTATGTGTCTGGCTTGGGAAAATAAATAATAAGTATCCAATTGAATTTTTCGACCAGATTCATCCCATAGTGCCACTCCCAGAAATACAAATGTTTTAGGGGTGCGATTAGTCTAGTGCCACAGTGGGTCACACTTCTCAAACCTGTCTGAGCCAGACCCATCCCATAGTGCCACTCAAGAAATATTTTTATTTGCAATTAGCTGCCATTTCTTCCATATATGGAAGTTCAATCTTTTTAATTTGTAATTATCTTGTATATTTATTTACAGGTTGCACATACACTCACACATTGTACTGTTAAAAGCTAGGAGCTTTTGCTAGTTTGGATTGAACGGAAGAAGAATTGAACGAGTTCTGTCCCGAGAATGATAATAAACTTACAGAATGAAAAAACAGCGGCAGAAAATATATATATAACAATAATACTGCTGCTGGAGAGATGTAACTTGTAACTTTAGTCCACGCTACCCCGCTACTTGATGGAAAAAAAGATTTAACTACTTGAAAGCTTCGAGATTTTGGAGGTAATTAAACTACCACAATTTACTAGAAAATTTAGTTAAATTACTAGTTCCGTTACTTAAAATTCCGCTAATCCCCAACGCTGACCAACACCCAAACATGACTGCCTCTGTGTCTTATACCAACACCCAAACATGACTGCCTCTGTGTCTTATACCAGCACCCAAACATGACTGCCTCTGTGTCTTATACCAGCACCCAAACATGACTGCCTCTGTGTCTTATACCAGCACCCAAACATGACTGCCTCTGTGTCTTATACCAGCACCCAAACATGACTGCCTCTGTGTCTTATACCAGCACCCAAACATGACTGCCTCTGTGTCTTATACCAGCATACCAGCAGCACCCAAACATGACTGCCTCTGTCTCTATACCAGCACCCAAACATGACTGCCTCTGTGTCTTATACCAGCACCCAAACATGACTGCCTCTGTGTCTTATACCAGCACCCAAACATGACTGCCTCTGTGTCTTATACCAGCACCCAAACATGACTGCCTCTGTGTCTTATACCAAACATGACTGCCTCCAAACATGACTGCCTCTGTGTCTTATACCAGCACCCAAACATGACTGCCTCTGTGTCTTATACCAGCACCCAAACATGACTGCCCTGTGTCTTATACCAGCACCCAAACATGACTGACTGCCTGCTGTGTCTTATACCAGCACCCAAACATGACTGCCTCTGTGTCTTATACCAGCACCCAAACATGACTGCCTCTGTGTCTTAAACATGACTGCCTCTGTGTCACACCCAAACATGACTGCCTCTGTGTCTTATACCAGCACCCAAACATGACTGCCTCTGTGTCTTATACCAGCATCCAAACATGACTGCCTCTGTCTAGTGCCACAGTGGGTCACACTGAGCGTGCTCAAACCTGTCTGAGTGTCTCAGACAGACACCTGTCTCAAACCACCCCACAGTGCCACTCAAGAAATACAGTTTTAGGTGCGATTAGCTGCCACTTCTTCTTTGTGCATTAATCACAGGTGAATAATCCTACACAGATATTGCTGTGCACTGCTCGCCCCTGTAGTGTAGGAGGCCTTGGGCTCCAGAGCCAGCTGATTGGCCTCCACTGTAATACCGAATGGTTAGCAGGTCCAGGACTTGGTTAGTGTGCCCTTTACTCATGCAGGGGTGTTGGGGATAAAATGGGGATAAAAGTCAGGCTGTTTGACCAAGTTTGGCACCTGTAGCTTCAAAGATGTAGGACATGGGATTTAATTTTTCATTAGGAAACCATAAACACAAAAATAAGTAATTCAGACAAAGAACAATAGTCTAGGTATGTTTCAAGTTTTTTGAAATAGCATCACATGGGCACATCCTCATTCGTAAAGAAAAACTGTGTTTGCTTGTGTGTCCTGCAATTTCCAACTATGAACAAATGTTCTTTCTCTGCTCTCTGTTCCATTCTGTGGATATTCAAATACAGAAAATTCTATTTAACTGCAGAGAGAGATAGAGAGGAATACACCTTCACTGCCCCTATGCTCTTCTTTCACAGTCCTTCAAAGTGTTTTTATTTGAGCAAATATCAGGCTTTTATTATAGTAAGTTACACTCATGCATTCTCATTTAAGCCAGTTACTAATCAAAACTGCTAAGCCCCCAAAGACCAGCGAATATGTCATTCCGCAGTTTCACAGTATGCCAAACAGTATGAAACTTTAGCCTCACTTTTACATTGAGATTTCTTAATAGATTTTTAAAAATAAGTTTGCAGGAGACGCAGTGTTGCGGAGTTTTATTCAATTTATTTATAATCATGCAGCAGTCGATATCTAACTCACAAGCACAACGAAAGTATTCCACAAGATAGCAGTGCAACGCTTCCCTTATTTTTTGTAAATAAAAAAATACATATAACAATAATACTGCTGCTGGGGAGATGTAACTTGTAACTTTAGTCCACGCTACCCTGCTACTTGATGGAAAAAAATATTGAACTACTTGAAAGCTACTAGATTTTGGAAGTAATTAAACTACCACAATTTACTAGAAAATGTAGTTAAATTAGTAGTTCTGCTACTTGTAATTCCACTACTCCCCAACATTGACCAGCACCCAAACATGACTGCCTCTGTGTCTTATACCAGCACCCAAACATGACTGCCTCTGTGTCTTATACCAGCACCCAAACATGACTGCCTCTGTGTCTTATACCAGCACCCAAACATGACTGCCTCTGTGTCTCATACCAACACCCAAACATGACTGCCTCTGTGTCTTATACCAACACACAAACATGACTGCCTCTGTGTCTCATACACAAACATGACTGCCTCTGTGTCTTATACCAGCACCCAAACAATACCAGCACCCAAACATGACTGCCTCTGTGTCTTATACCAGCACCCAAACATGACTGCCTCTGTGTCTTATACCAGCACCCAAACATGACTGCAAACATGACTGCCTCTGTGTCTTATACCAGCACCCAAACATGACTGCCTCTGTGTCTTATACCAGCACCCAAACATGACTGCCTGACTGCAGCACCCAAACATGACTGCCTCTGTGTGCCTCTGTGTCTTATACCAGCACCCAAACATGACTGCAGCTGCCTCTGTGTCTTATACCAGCACCCAAACATGACAAACATGACTGCCTCTGTGTCTTATACCAGCACCCAAACATGACTGCCTCTGTGTCTTATACCAGCACCCAAACATGACTGCCTGTCTCTGTGTCTTATACCAGCACCCAAACATGACTGCCTCTGTGTCTCATACCAGCACCCAAACATGACTGCCTCTGTGTCTTATACCAGCACCCAAACATGACTGCCTCTGTGTCTTACCAGCAAAACATGACTGCCTCTGTGTCTTATACCAGCAGACTGCCTCTGTCTAGTGCCACAGTGGGTCACACTGAGCGTGCTCAAACCTGTCTGAGCCAGACAGACATCCAAACACCCCAGTGCCACTCAAGAAATACAGTTTTAGGTGCGATTAGCTGCCACTTCTTCTTTGTGCATTAATCACAGGTGAATAATCCTACACAGATATTGCTGTGCACTGCTTGCCCCTGTAGTGTAGGAGGCCTTGGGCTCCAGAGCCAGCTGATTGGCCTCCACTGTAATACCGAACGGTTAGCAGGTCCAGGACTTGGTTAGTGCGCCCTTTACTCATGCAGGGGTGTTGGGGATAAAATGGGGATAAAAGTCAGGCTGTTTGACCAAGTTTGGCACCTGCAGCTTCAAAGATGTAGGAGATGGGGTTTAATTTTTCATTAGGAAACCATAAACACAAAAATAAGTAATTCAGACAAAGAACAATAGTCTAGGTATGTTTCAAGTTTTTGAAATAGCATCACATGGGCACATCCTCATTCGTAAAGAAAAAATAAATTTTTGCTTGTGTGTCCTGCAATTTGCAACTATGAACAAATGTTCTTTCTCTGCTCTCTGTTCCATTCTGTGGATATTCAAATACAGAAAATTCAATTTAACTGCAGAGAGAGATAGAGAAAGTGTTTTTATTTGAAAATACACCATAACTATCTCTATGCTCTTCTTTAATCAAAGTCCTTCAAAGTGATTTGAATAATTATCCTGAAAGCCTCAATGATACAGATAACTTTTTAATAGATTTTTAAAATAAGTTTGCAGACATGGCATTTTATTCAGCCCATGTGATGCCACTCAATTCATTCACTAGCTAAGAACCAGTTTTTTATATTATTTAGGCCCATTTGTTGTCTCATACTTGGAGATTGAACTACTGATGTCCTCTTTTGGAAGTGTCTCATACCAGCACCCAAACATGACTGCCCCTGTGTCTTATACCAGCACCCAAACATGACTGCCTCTGTGTCTAATACCAGCACCCAAACATGACTGCCTCTGTGTCTTATACCAGCACCCAAACATGACTGCCTCTGTGTCTCATACCAGCACCCAAACATGACTGCCTCTGTGTCTCATACCAACACCCAAACATGACTGCCTCTGTGTCTTATACCAGCACCCAAACATGACTGCCTCTGTGTCTTATACCAACACCCAAACATGACTGCCTCTGTGTCTTATACCAGCACCCAAACATGACTGCCTCTGTGTCTTATACCAGCACCCAAACATGACTGCCTCTGTGTCTTATACCAGCACCCAAACATGACTGCCTCTGTGTCTTATACCAGCACCCAAACATGACTGCCTCTGTGTCTTATACCAGCACCCAAACATGACTGCCTCTGTGTCTTATACCAGCACCCAAACATGACTGCCTCTGTGTCTTATACCAGCACCCAAACATGACTGCCTCTGTGTCTTATACCAGCACCCAAACATGACTGCCTCTGTGTCTTATACCAGCACCCAAACATGACTGCCTCTGTGTCTTATACCAGCACCCAAACATGACTGCCTCTGTGTCTTATACCAGCACCCAAACATGACTGACTGCCTGTCTGTCTAGTGCCACAGTGGGTCACACTGAGTGTGCTCAAACCTGTCTGAGCCAGACCCATCCCATAGTGCCACTCAAGAAATACGGTTTTAGGTGCGATTAGCTGCCATTTCTTCCATATATGGAAGTTCAATCTTTTTAATTTGTAATTATCTTGTATATTTATTTACAGGTTGCACATACACACACATTGTACTGTTAAAAGCTAGGAGCTTTTGCTAGTTTGGATTGAACGGAAGAAGAATTGAACGAGTTCTGTCCCGAGAATGATAATAAACTTACAGAATGAAAAAACAGCGGCAGAAAATATATATAACAATAATACTGCTGCTGGGGAGATGTAACTTGTAACTTTAGTCCACGCTACCCCGCTACTTGATGGAAAAAAAGATTTAACTACTTGAAAGCTTCGAGATTTTGGAGATAAATAAACTACCACAATTTACTAGAAAATTTAGTTAAATTACTAGTTCCGTTACTTAAAATTCCGCTAATCCCCAACGCTGACCAACACCCAAACATGACTGCCTCTGTGTCTTATACCAACACCCAAACATGACTGTCTCTGGGTCTTATACCAGTACCCAAACATGACTGCCTCTGTGTGTTATACCAGCACCGTTTTACTGCACTGATCTTGTACGCTAACTTTGATTGTTCTCACCTTGTATTAATGCACATCTTGTAAGTCGCTCTGGATAAGAGCGTCTGAAAATGCCTCTGTGTCTTATACCAGCACCCAAACATGACTGCCTCTGTGTCTTAATGTAGCACCCAAACATGACTGCCTCTGTGTCTTACCCAAACATGACTGCAGCACACCAAACATGACTGCCTCTGTGTCTTATACCACCCAAACATGACTGCCTCTGTGTCTTATACCAGCACCCAAACATGACACCCAAACATGACTGCCTCTGTGTCTTATACCAGCACCCAAACATGACTGCCTCTGTGTCTTATACCAGCACCCAAACATGACTGCCTCTGTGTCTTATACCAGCACCCAAACATGACTGCCTCTGTGTCTCATACCAGCACCCAAACATGACTGCCTCTGTGTCTTATACCAGCACCCAAACATGACTGCCTCTATCTAGTGCCACAGTGGGTCACACTGAGGACTTTTGTTCCATATTTGGAAATTCAATCTTTTTATTTTGTAATTATCTTGTATATTTACTTACAGGTTGCGAGAATGATAATAAACTTACAGAATGAAAAAAGGTTTTTGTGTTTTTGTGTGTCAGTGGGTCCTGACTAGAACAAAGAAATATGAGCACATTAGTCCTGTGTTAGCGTCACTTCACTGGCTTCCTATAAACTATCGTGTAGACTATAAGGTACTCCTCTTAACTTATAAGGTGTTGCATGGACTTGCACCCTCTTACTTGACGGATCTACTTCATCCGTACAATCCCCCACGTTCACTTCGCTCACAAGATGCAGGCAACTTGGTAGTCCCTAGAATATCAAAAATACAGCAGGTGGCAGAGCTTTCTCCTATAGAGCTCCTTTACTGTGGAACAGTCTACCCATCTCTGTGAAGGAGTCAGACACGGTCTCAATTTTCAAGTCTAGGTTAAAAACGCATCTCTTTAGTCTCTCTTATAGTCATTAGGTGCAGATGTGGAGGGGCGTAGCAATAGAGCCTTCTGGTGCAATGAGCTATCCTTACTGTCACCAATCATAAGTGATGATCCGCCCCTATCAGGACTGCTGATGATGTGGTGGGATGGTCTCTGAGTGCCCTCATGGCTGCGTGCTCCTGTGCCACTCACCTAATTAGTGATGCTGCCCTAGATTACTTCTGCTGGTGCAAAAGTGTTATCACTACTCTTCCCCTGATCCGGCGTGATATTTATCATAGTCATAATTGCACCTTTCTCTTTTCTCCCGGCTTCGTGGGCACCTGCCCGGAGCTCACCTGCCCCAGAGTCAACCCCCACCCCTGCCATGTGTTAGCCGGATGCCGCTGGCCCAGACCCTAGCTGCTGGTTCCATCCCCCGCCCTGCCCTGGTATCTGGAGGGATGAGGTCCACCCCACTCCTACACTTAGAATGCCCTTCCAGTGGTCTGTTAAGCCGCATGAGCCTCAAGGACTATTTGTGTTGTTTTTCTCTGTATCCCACAATTTTCCAGGAGTTCATCTCGACCGCCTTTTAAGGGTCAGGGAATAATTTTCCAGTTTCCTGGTCACACTGAGTGTGCTCAAACCTGTCTGAGCCAGACCCATCCCACAGTGCCACTCAAGAAATACAGTTTTAGGTGCGATTAGCTGCCATTTCTTCCATATTTGGAAGTTTAACCTTTTTATTTTGTAATTGTCTTGTATATTTATTTACAGGTTGCACACACACTCACACATTGTACTGTTAAAAGCGAAGAGCTTTTGCTAGTTTGGATTAAACGGAGGAAGAATTGAACGAGTTCTGTCCCGAGAATGATAATAAACATACAGAATGAAAAAATATTTTTGTGTTTTTGTGTATTTGTTGTTCTGGTGTGAAATGTGACCTTTGTGCATTAATCCCAGGTGAATAATCCTACACAGATATTGCTGTGCACTGCTCGCCCCTGTAGTGTAGGAGGCCTTGGGCTCCAGAGCCAGCTGATTCACCTCCACTGTAATACCGAACGGTTAGCAGGTCCAGGACTTGGTTAGTGTGCCCTTTAGTTATGCAGGGGTGTTGGGGATAAAATGGGGATAAAAGTCAGGATGTTTGACCAAGTTTGGCACCTGCAGCTTCAAAGATGTAGGAGATGGGGTTTAATTTTTCATTAGGAAACCATAAACACAAAAATAAGTCATTCAGACAAAGAACAATAGTCTCGGTATGTTTCAAGTTTTTTGAAATAGCATCACATGGGCACATCATCCTTCGTACAGAAAAAATAAGATTTTGCTTGTACTGTATGTCCTGCAATTTGCACCTATTCACAAATGCTATTTCTCTGCTCTCTGTTACAGTATGTTGATATTCAAATACAGAAGGTTCAATTTAACTGCAGAGAGAGATAGAGAGGAACACACCATAACTATCTCTATGCTCTTCTTTCACAGTCCTTCAAAGTGATTTGAATAATTATCCTGAAAGCCACAATGATACAGATAACTGGCAGCACTCTGTCCAGACATGGCATTCCTTCAGCCCATGTGATGCCACTCAATATTTATTAAATAATAAATATAATAATATTTAGAGTATATAATAATATAATATATATAATGATATTTACAGCATCCTCCAGAATGATCCACACCCTCCATAACGATGAGCAAAGAAGGCTTTATGAATTAACAACACAGATCATGAGCTCTATTGACTGGTAAAAGGGGGGACATTATATTCTTTTAAACTATTACAATTTCTCAGAGAAAAAGCAATCCCCTCCAATAGGATATTAGTCCAGGATAGATGCAGTCTTGAAGAAGTTTACATGGGGGAAAAAGCTACCTCAGATAAACTGTAGTACTCTACAAAGAACAAAACCCTCGGGAGGATTGACCGTTCCAAACTGTACACTCTACCATCTAGCTCTTCAGCTGCGCTTTCTGAGAGTCTGGCTAAACACGCAGCATAATATACCGTGTAGAGCGATTGAACAATCAATAGTGCACCCAGTTAGGGTTCTTTGCAGGTCATACTCAAAAGAAATGTGCGTTTCTATACGGTCCCATTATAGCGTATTCAGTGACAGAGAACAGAGAAACGCACGAAGCTCAATCTAAAGTGGCACAATAGAACTTTCTCAGGCAAGCAACCATTTACATTGTCATCCTGGTCCTCTGCAGGCATATATAGCTTTAAAGATATAAGACTGGTTCTGTGTGGCTCAGTAGGTAGAGCATGGTTCTGTGTGGCTCAGTAGGTAGAGCATGGCGCTGACAACACTTAGGTTGTGGGTTTGATTCCCACTGGGACCACATATACTGAAAAACGTATGCATTCACTACCGTAAGTCGCTTTGGAAAAAAGCGTCGGCTAAATGGCGTATATTATATTATTATTATAGATATATCCAGTGGTAATCTTTATGATATACCAGGTTCGTCTTTCTTCTCTTCTCTCAGACTTCGCTCGGCTAAGTGAGCTAGCTCTTCCAGGGGGTTAGTATCCCGAATTCACAATCATTTACTCCAAGCTGCACAAAACCCCCTTGCTTTAAAATCTCTTTGGGAGAGAGACTTAAAACAGACTGGCAGACCAACTGATTGAACAGCAGTGTGGGACAATACTTCGAATGCATTCAAAAATCCTAGCCACCAACTAATTCATCTGAAGATCTGCCACAGAACTGACCTGACTCCTCACAAGCGTTCCTGCATGGGCATTGCCCCAAGCCCTTTATGTACACATGTTCTTACTTTCTGGGGGAAAGTGACTGAAATCCTCTCTGCACTGATGAATAGGGAGATTCCACTGGACCCTTTGACTATTCTGCTCAATGACGATTCAGAAATATCTTTGACAGTGCAGTAACGTAAAGTATGGCTGGCCGGATTAACGGCTGCTAAGAAAATGATAGTCCACCGATGGATTCTTCTGCCCACACAGAAAATGGCTGTTGTGTTTTAAAGAAATTGTCCTCATGGAACTCTCATCAGCCAGGATGAACAAGCTGAGCACTCCACAACAGGCATGTGGATGCACACAGCCAATGGCATCTCAAATGCTGCTTGATGTGCCGCCTTGAGCTCAAGATCACACCCCAGGTTTTAATTCCGTTAGAGCCGTGTTATTTTCTACCTTATTGATTTATCTTCTTTTCAACATTGCTTCTCCATTCTATTATGATATTATTTGTCAAATGTACTGTGTCTGCCTAGGAGTATATAGTATACATATATGTATCCCTGCCTACTCATTTAATAAAATAACAAAAATAATATTATTATTATTTTTATTTTGTATTAACCTTTTCCTTCCCAGTGTTACAGGTATGGTATGCAGCTGCCTGTAACGATGTCTATCGCTGTATTACTGCACTGATCTCTTGCGCAGACTATGATTGTTCCTACCATGTATTAATGCACATCTTGTAAGTCGCTCTGGATAAGAGCGTCTGCTAAATGCTTAAAATGTCAAATGTAAAATGTAGGACTCATATGTTTTCAGAAATGTGTATAATACGTATTTGTCTGATGTATTAAAACAAATAAAAAGTCGATCACAAAAATAAATTGTGCTTTTTGGCCTTGCAAACCAATGGTGGGTTTTGCGTCAGAAGGAGGACACTTTTGTTGAAAAGAACGTCACACCTACAGTGAAATATGATGGTGGATCTTTGAGGTTATGGAGCTGTTTTGCATCTACTGGTGCTGGGGCTCTTGTTATGGTCATGAATTCCAGCAGGTTTGTGATAAGGAGGGTCATTGGTCAGTTTGTGAGAGGGAGGAAGGTCATTGGTCAGATAAGGAGAGGGAGATGGGTCATTGGTCAGATAAGGAGAGGGGTGTGGCAGGGTGTGTGTATAAATATGGTTCTAAGTTAACAGCTCAATAACTGAGACACTGCAAAGAATAACTCATCATGAGAACTCTTCTCCTTCTTCCCTTGCTGGGGCTGGCAGGTAAGCCTTTCCAATAGTTCCATGTAATGAATATGCTTTTAGTAATGTTATTTCAATAACCAAAACTTCATAGCTATGAAGTGCATAGTGTATTTTCTCTCTCTGTTTAATATTTTATCTCAGCAAAAAAGTTACTCAAATATACAAATCATAAACGCTCTATACATCTGTAAAACCTAAATAGCTAAATGTGTCTGCGCACCAAAATATTGATGCCATCTGAAGACAACGTTGTCTATGTGTGTGATCAAGGTGAGCTTGCCAAGTAACTTGGCGGAGGGCATACCTGCCATCTCAAATCCCTATCCGTAAGTAGTCATGGTGACTAAAACTATAGTGTGCGGGTCACACCTTAAAAGAGCCATTTTGTGGCCCCCGGGTGGCGTGACCAGTAAGGCACTTGTTGCCCACTTAAGTGCAGGTTGCCCACTGCAGCCTGGGTTCGAGCCCGGCTCTGACTGGGAGTCCTGCTCGGGGGCAGTGATTGGCTGTCTGCCCCTCATGGGGAAAGCAAGCGGCTCTGTGTGTGTCCGAGTTTCAGTCGACGGCTTGGCGGGTTCCGTCTCGGAGGAGGCGGTTCGGAGGCTTTGTCACTGCCGGTCCCAGAGTTGCAGGTGGTGAACTCACAGTACGAGGGAAACAGATCGTTTTTATAGACAAGGGTATAACTGGCCACCAAATTGGGAGAATAGCAGGGAAAATAGTAATTTTGCATCTCAAGGTCTCATTTTTAAAGTCTACCTCCCAAACTATGCTAACCACCTCATCTTAAATGTTAAGAAAACAGAGGAAATGGTATTGGACCCAAGGGGTGACCATAGGCCAGTGGTCATCCATGGTGTTCCCATCAACCAGGTTTGCTCTTATAAGTACCTGGGTGTTCACATAGATAATACATTCAGCTGGAAGGCCCACGCTGACAGTCTGTGCTCCCGACTACAACAGAGGATGTGTTTCTTGCACAGACTTAGGGTGTATGGCATGAATCAAAGATGTTATAGAATTTATTTTTTAAATTATATTAAAAATGTATATATATACAAAAAAACAAACAGTAAATGTGGGGAATTGCGGCTAATCCGCATAACATATGCAATAAGTCCCTAGTGTTTACTTTACATCTAGGACATTTTCTGTTATTTCACTGTTAAGTATGTGTAGTCTATGTGGGGTGAAATAAGTTCTGTGCAATATATTAAATTGAATCTGTCTATGCTTGGTTGCCATCATAAAGGTTTGTGATATTTTAAGTAAGTTATCCCCATCGATTGGATGATAGTTACAACCTAAATCATTGTCCCATTTAAGTTTGTATTTTAGATTATTATAAAGTGGAAAATTATTGTTAAGAGCATTGTATGTTAAGGAAATCAATCCTCTGGTTGTTCGAACATTATTAAGGACTCTTTCGAATGCTGTCTCTTCTGGAATGTTAGGAAATGTATCTTTAGTCTTTTTTGTAATCCAGTGTCGTATTTGAAGATACTTGAAATAATTGGTTTGAGGAATATCATATTGCTCTTTCAGTTGTTGAAAAGAAAGGAATACATCTTCTTTATATACATTCCCAATGGTGGCTATACCCCTAAACTTCCAGGAATTTAAAGTTCTATCGACTTGTGCTTTAGGAATAAATGGATTGTCTGTTAACGGTGTGGATCTGCACAGTATACTTTTCAGATTGAGTAATGCATCTCTTCCATGCATCAAACATATTCAGAATAATTGGATTCTTTGTTGTATCTGTTAATATCTTTCTATGTCCAATAAAGGGAATCATCTTCAGGGGTATCCACTTCATTAGACATTGTTCTATAGAAAGCCATCTGGGCCCCGCATCTATAGTGTGTAACCAGAGCCATAAGGGACGAAAGAAAGAGGAAAGATAATAAAATTCAAAGTTGGGTAATGTGAGCCCCATTTGGAGTATGGATCTTGTAAAGAACGAATGCTTACTCGAGCTGTTTTATTTTCCCATAAAAAAGAGGAGACAGCCTGATTTAGGCTTTTAAAATAGGCAGAAGGGAGTTTTAGAGGTATGCATTGGAATAAGTATAAAGACTTAGGGAGGGTGTTCATTTTTACTGTATTAATTCTACCTATCAAAGAGAGTGGCAACTGCACCCACCTGTCTATATCTGATCTGCTTGTGTTGAGTAGTCTTGTGTAGTTTTCTTTAATGATTGAATCATATTAATTTCTTATATGAATGCCAAGATATTTAAATCCATCTGGGGACCATATCAAAGGACGTATTAAGTTTGTAGCATTATTCTAGTAATTCTAGTATTCTAGTAATTCTAAACCATGCTAACCACCTCATCTTAAATGTTATGAAAACAGAGGAAATGGTATTGGACCCTAGGGCAGTGGGTGACCATAGGCCAGTGGTCATCCATGGTGTTCCCATCAACCAGGTTTGCTCTTACAAGTACCTGGGTGTTCACATAGATAATACATTCAGCTGGAAGGCCCACGCTGACAGTCTGTGCTCCCGACTACAACAGAGGATGTGTTTCTTGTGCAGACTTAGGGTGTATGGGGTGAATCAAAGATGCATGTTCTTATTTTACCAGGCGGTTTTAGAGAGCTTAATTAGGTACAGGATACAGGCATGGTATGGCAACCTCTCAGTACAGTTAAAATCTTAAAACTTAGGGTGTATGGGGCAGTGATGTAGTCCTAAAAAAAGAGGTGGTTTACTCCAGGGTCATGTGTCCCAGCCCCACTAGGGGGGTTCGGGGGCATGCTTCCCCGAGGAAAATTTGAGATTTGAGATTTATAGTATAAATCTATGCAATTTAATGCATTTTGAAAGCAACAATAATCACTTATAATAACAATAATCACACTTATAAACAGGTCAAATCTGGTAGCCCAGGACAATTTTTAGTTGCCCAAAAATGGACGCAAGAGAAGTTGATTTTTGTTTTGTTTACTAGTAATGTTATGAGAATCATTACATGACAGTGTATCATTTTCTCCCAAAAACTAATAATAAAATACAATTAAGTAAGTCATTTATACATACAGTCACTTATGCTACATCAGCTCATTGTCAAACAGCTAAGATATGAAGACACACTAAATTGTTCACCTATGCTTTGTTTGTTCAGTTACAGTATGCTCCAAATGAATTTCCTATCTACGGTCAACACAGATTTGCATTGCTGTGATTGTGGGTCATTTGCAGTATGATGATGTCCCGCCCATGAGATTACATATTTCTCCGGGTTGAATAGTGAAATTGGTGGGCCATTGATGCTGATCGCCATCAAACCCGCAATGTTCTGAACTAAAAGTGCAGACCTCTTGTCAGTTACAATGCTATTCATCAGACTAAAACCCGACTCGCATTCCGCTGTGCTACCTGGAAACGTCTGCATACAGTTCTTGAGAGGTTTCAATGTGTAAACTGACACTGTCAACATAACAGCTAACTGGTCAATTCTATCAATTAGCTAGCTAGCTATCTATCTAACTATAACGTTAAGTTAACTACTTCTCTGTTACTTGCTTTGCTTGTTAGCTGTCAGTTAACGGTAGCTAACTGAGAGTAACGGTAGCTACCTAACTAGCTAGTGGCAATGGGACTAATAATTGTCATTAGCCTAACTAACGCTAAGACATCACACTACAACCGTCTTCAAAAGTATAAACCTAACATTTACAGTTCGTGGTCTTTTTCATCTCTGCTTTTTCATTTGAACTGAGTGACACCAGTTTTGCGTCTCGTCTTCTCCGCTGCCATCGGTGACGACGGCGACACAGATCAGTCAACGCTGACTAACGCGAGGCTATGGTTGTCAGGGCGACACAGATCAGTCAACGCTGACTAACGCGAGGCTATGGTTGTCAGGGCGACACAGATCAGTCAACGCTGACTAACGCGAGGCTATGGTTGTCAGGGCGACACAGATCAGTCAACGCTGACTAACGCGAGGCTATGGTTGTCAGATCAGTCAACGCTGACTAACGCGAGAGGGCGACACAGATCAGTCAACGCTGACCAACGCGACTAACAGATCAGTCAACGCTGACCAACGCGAGGCTATGGTTGTCAGGGCGACACAGATCAGTCAACGCTGACCAACGCGAGGCTATGGTTGGTCAGGAGCTTGTCAGGGGCGGGGAATACACTCGCAGAATCCAAGTGATTGACTCATAATGCACCAATTACAACAAAGAATCACCATACAGAATTATTTTCTCTCTAGTTTCCAGAGAGAGGTAAAGCTAAAAAGACAGTTGGTTACAGGCTTGTTAAGCAGCTAATAAGTGGGTATACCAAGGGTATACGCAAATATTGATCCTCAGAAGTCAGTATACGCAAACAACCCCGGGAAAAAGTAAGTACCGTATTTTTTGCACTATAGGGCGCACCGGATTATAAGGCGCACTGTCAATGAATGGTCTATTTTCGATCTTTTTTCATATATAAAGCGCACCGGACTATAAGGCGCATTAAGCGGAAAAAAAACAGTCAGATAAGTCAGTCAGTCAAACTTTATTAAACGCGTTCACAATAACTCTCAACATTATTCAAACGTTAATGGGCGTATTCACAATAACTACCAACCTTGTTCAGTTGTAACACGTAAAAAACACAGTCTGATACCGCTAAATCAAACGTTAGCGTATTCACAAAAGCTCTCAAAATTGTTCAGTTATAACACGTAAAATACAACACAATACACTCACTTTTTCAGTTTATTCCTCGTCCACAAATCCTTCAAATTCTTCATCTTCAGTGTCCGAGTTTAACATTTGGGCGATTATGGCATCCAACATGCCCGAATCCCTCTCGTCATTATCCGAGTCAGTGTCATTGCTGTTAGCTGGCAGTTCAGTGATGATTCCGGCCTTGATTTTGAAAGCTCGGACCACAGTTGAGACTGATACCTTAGCCCAGGCATCCACGATCCATTGGCATATAGTGGCGTAAGTCGCCCGGCGCTGTCTCCCTGTCTTGGTGAATGTGTGTTCGCCTTCTGTCATCCACTGCTCCCACGCAGCTCGCAGTTTAACTTTGAACGCCCTGTTGACACCAATATCTAGCGGCTGGAGTTCTTTAGTTAATCCACCCGGAATGATGGCAAACTCCGAATTAGTTTGCTTCACTTGGTTTTTGACAGCATCGGTGAGATGGGCGCGCATGGAGTCGCAGATCAATAGGGACGGAGATTTGTGAAAAAAGCCATCCGGTCTCCTGACGTAAATTTCTCTCAGCCACTCACTCATCTTTTCCTCGTCCATCCAGCCCTTTGGGTTAGCTTTGATGATGACGCCGCCTGGAAAACGTTTCTTTTGGCAAAGTCTTCCTCTTGAAAATGACCATGGGTGGAAGTTTCTGGCCATTAGCCATAGAAACGTAAACAACCAAAATGGCGGACCGTGCGGCCTTTTTGATTATCTATAATCAATTCTAGTCAAAGGTGCCGGCAGATTGCTCATTTTTGCGAAACGGAGGAGGAGAGACTGCGCATAAGGTAACAAAGAACTAAATACATTTTATTTCACGTTATTTGTATGTTTGGAAAACGTATTTTGTAGACTATTGTTGTATTCCTGCACTGAAAACTAGCTAGCTGCTGCCAATAGTGCGTTAACACTAGCAGATTTAACTTTAACCAGATACACTGTGATTGAATGGAAGCCGACAGCAGATAATGAGCATGGATTGTGCTTTTTTTAAATGATAAAAACAACATGAGATTTGGCACACTGTCAGAGCTGGCTAGCTAAACATTGTAACGTTACACCTAATTTCGCTATGGTAATAAATTGTACATTACATAATTTTATTTATTGACATGATCAATATTTCGCCGTTTGCACAGTCATGTTTAGCCCCTTTCGGGGGCTAGGTCATGTTCAGGTTTACCGTAGTAGCTAATGATATCTAGCTAGCTAGCACTAGCTATTTCTTATCGTCAACATATTCGAGCATCATTTCATACACATCAGATTGCAGTACATAATCGTGTGTATGTAATTTTGATTACAACGTGCAAATTTACTTAACGTTGCCCTAAAGTTATCTTTTTGTCGATTTCTTACCATTCACAAGAACCTCAGTCACGGTGGCTGCCATCTTTGTTTTGAGGCTGTGTGACGTCAAAGTCGTGAATTGGGAGTACATCGATCTGGTACGAGTTCACGGGTGGGAAGTTACGGGTTTTACTACCGTTCCAAGTCACTTTCACGGGTAGAAGGTGGGAAAAACACGGGTTACGAGTTGCTTGGAACGCGCCATTATACACACACTGTAATATTATGGTGAAGCACAGTATGTATTACTCCGCGACGCTCCTGGCTACGGTAGCCGTAATGCTGCAAGCGGTGCGGCTTTGTAGTTTACCAAAGTCGTACTAAAACATTTTGACTTAGCGCCGTGAGCGCCTTGTACCACACAAAATTGCTTAGAGGTCAGTAAGCAAAACCAGAATTAATCCATATATAAGGCGCTTCGGATTATAAGGCGCACTGTCGTTTTTTGAGAAAATTAAAGGCTTTTAAGTGCGCCTTATAGTGCAAAAAATACAGTATACGGCATATACGTGCGTATGGCCCCGACTACACCACTGGTATGGGGTGAATCAAAGATGCATGTTCTTATTTTACCAGGCGGTTTTAGAGAGCTTAATTAGGTACAGGATACAGGCATGGTATGGCAACCTCTCAGTACAGTTAAAATCCCAGCTGGCCCGTCTTGTAGACTGCCATGAAAGTCACAGGGAGGAAAGAACATCAGTCCCTCCAGTCTATTTACGAGCAGTCTGTTCTTAGAGGAGCACAGAAAATACTGTGTGACCCATCTCATCTGCTCCATTCTGAGTACAAGCTTTTATCCTCCGGCAGACCATACAGAGCCCCTAGGTGCAAACTCAATAGATTTAAAAACTCATTTGTGCCCACTTCTTTTGTTCGGACAACTCGGTTGTCTTTGGTTTATTTTGTTCGTTTGTGTCTTTGTGGCACTTGGTCATCCGTTGGGTGATTATTTCTGTTTCCCCCTGTTTGTTATTGTTTCTCTATTTCTCTGATCTTCAGAGTTAGTGGTTAGACTGTAGGGCAGTACAGCCTAACTTATAGATTCCCGGGTTCTGCGAGTGGCACCAATCACTAACCACCCTCACAGTACGATTTCGCCATGAACACGGCGTCAGGCGGATCCCATGCGTATCGATCCACTAGCAGGTTTGCAAAATAGCTTAAATGGAGAGACAGAGAACGGCCATAGAAATTTTATTAGAACAACAACGAGTCATGCAAGACAACCAGGCTAGTATGGTCTCGTCTGTTCAAATACTGGAGGGCTTGATCCAGACAATGGTCGACGGTCGTCCCAAACTGCGGTGGGATTCGCCGGTCCTAATCCGGTCGTCACTCCTCGCTGGGGCACACCTGTGGGAGAGGGATTACGAGAGGCAAAGATTCAGCTTCCTCCTCGTTTTAGCGGCGAGTCCGGTAAATGTCGGGGTTTTTTAGCTCAGTGCCAAATCGTATTCCAGACTCAGCCATCTAGATATAGCTCAGAGGAGTCGCGAGTGGCACTCGTGCTATCATTATTATCGGGGGCAGCCTCGAGTGGGCAGTACCTCTTATTCGCTCTCAAGCACCGGTATTGACAGACTCGCTGGGTTTAATGAAGAGAATGGAGTTGGTTTTTGACCACGAGCTTCACGACAGCGAATCTGCGACTAAATTGGCGCATGCGCCAGGGTAACCAAAGCGTGGCGGAATTCTCGATTTCCTTCCGTACTCGCGGGGAGTTACAGGGTGGCCTGAGAATCCTCTCTTAACGTTGTTTACTAACGCGCTATCTGATCCGGTGAGAGACGCGCTAGCTACCATTGGCATTCCCGATTCACTAGATGAACTTATTACCACCGCTATACGGATCGATAACCGTATTAGGGAACGCCAGCGAGAGAGAGGGGACAGAGAGCACCTGGTACCTACGAAAAGGATTCTTACCTCTGTTTCCTAAGCGCTTGGGCAAAGCAGACGAACCCATGGAAGTAGACAGTGCTAGTTTTCGGTCCGGCCAGAGGGATGACTTTTGTCGGTACTGTCGACTGACGGGTCACGTTATTAAAAATTGTTCCAAACTTAAGGAAAACGAATAGTCTCATTATCGGGCCGGAGGCCGGTAGTGAGACATCAGTCCTCTTTCTTCCGAACCTTCATTCCTGTTGAACTATCCTGGGGAGACAAAACATTAAAATAAACGCATTTCTTGATTCAGGAGCTGTTGATTGTTTTGTGGACTCCGGGTGGGCTAAAGGAATTCACTTACCTGTTCGGGTTCTTTCACAATCTTGTGGTGTTACCGCTCTTGATGGCCGTCCGCTGGGTTCCGGTCGCATTAAGGAATCCACGGAGACTGTAAACATGCGGATCGCTTACGGCGAGCACACAGAACAAATTAAGTTTTTTTTTGGTCGAGTCGCCTACGTACCCATTAGTTCTTGGACACTCCTGGTTAATAAAACATCAACCACAGGTGAACTGGGGTAGTCATAAAAACCCTATTGTTCAATGGGGGGATCAATGTTCTCTTGGGTGTTTACCTTTTATTCCGTCGTCTTCCGGTTTCGGTGGGTCTAAAAGTCACGAGACCGATTCGAGACCGACGAATCTATTTACTGTTCGCCTAATCATGCTCCCTCATCCGTACACTCCAATGAGACGGAGAACGAACTCGAATGGGATCCTCAGTGTGCTTGGGAAGTCCCACTGGAGGAGTCCACGGCCGAGGAGATTAGTGACCTGGAATCCTTACCTTTTGATTCTTTAGAGGCAGACATGCCGTCTACGGACGATGAGCCCAATTTGTCACGAGTTCCGAAAGATCGGTTAGCTACTCCAGTTCCGATTCCCATAAAAATTCCGAACTGCCCCCATTGAGCACGAGTTTCCAAGGGATAAGGAGGAATGGAACTCATGAGTGCGGAATGTTACTCGCTACCTTCCGGCATTCCTAAGGCTTATTCTGATCTGAGCGAAGTGTTTAGTAAGCAAAGGGCTACTAAACTACCTTCGCATAGACCTTATGATTGCGCTATTGAGCTGCATCCGGGCACGGTTCCTCGCGCGGAGCCTTATATTCATTATCTATACCTGAGAGTGCGGCTATGAAAGAATACATTACTGAATCTCTAGCTAACGGTTTTATCAGGTCATCTACGTCTCCTGCTGGGGCGGGGTTCTTTTTTGTCGGTAAAAGGACGGGGGATTACGACCTTGTATCGACTACAGAGGGTTAAATAATATAACCGTAAAGAATCGATACCCCCTTCCCCTTATGAACTCCGCGTTTGAACGTCTCCAAGGGGCGTCCATTTTTACTAAATTAGATCTTCGCAACGCATATAATTTGGTTCGGATTCGTCAGGGGGACGAGTGGAAAACTGCTTTTAATACCCACAGTGGCCACTATGAGTATCTGGTCATGCCATTTGGTCTCACGTGCGCTCCCGCAGTCTTCCAGGCGCTTGTGAATGACGTTCTCAGGGAGATGTTGGAGAAATCTGTTTTCGTCTATCTGGACGATATACTGATTTTCTCCACTTCTCTCTCTGAGCACGTTAAACACGTCAGACAGGTACTGAAATGCCTGCTCAACGCCAGACTGTTTGTTAAAGCAGAAAAATGCGTTTTTCACGTTCCATCAGTTTCCTTCCTAGGATTCATTGTTTCCGAGGGAAGGATCCAAATGGATCCCAATAAAGTGACTGCGGTCAGGGATTGGCCTGCTCCGGTCTCTGTTAAACAGGTGCAGCGGTTTTTGGGGTTTGCTAACTTTTATAGACGGTTTATCCGCAATTTTAGTTCCATGGTTGCCCCCATCACAGTGCTTACCCGAAAGACGGTTCCCTCTCGGTTCCAATGGACTCCTAAGGCGGAGGCGGCGTTCGCCGAATTAAAGAAGAGATTCTGTTCAGAACCCATTTTAATTTCTCCTAATCCTTCACTGCCCTTCATTGTTGAGGTTGATGCCTCTGAGCTCGGTGCAGGGGCTATATTATCCCAGCGGTCGGCCTTAGACCAGAAAGTTCATCCCTGTGCGTATTTCTCTCGGAGCCTTTCCCTGCCGAGAGAAATTACGATGTTGGGGACCGGAGTTATTAGCGGTGAAATTAGCACTGGAGGAATGGCGTCACTGGCTAGAGGGGGCGGAGCATCCCTTTACGGTCTGGACAGACCATAAAAACCTGGAATACATCCAGGGGCTCAGCGTCGTAATTCACGGCAAGCTCGATGGGCATTGTTTTTACTAGGTTTAATTTTATTTTGACCTACCGACCGGGTTCAAAAACATTAAACCAGACGCTCTTTCCCGCTTGTACGATGGGTCAGAGCAGGACCGTCCGCCCACACCCATTATCTCAGGAGCACAAATTCTATCCCCGGTCTCATGGGAGATAGAGAAAGTGGTGCACGAGGCTCAGCGCCTTGAGCCGGGTCCTGGCGGGGGTCCTCGGGGGTGTCTCTTTGTTCCGTCAGGAGCACGCGCCCAAGTTCTTCAGTGGGGGCACTCCTCTCGGCTCACGGGTCACCCGGGCATACATCGTACGCACGATTTCCTGGGCAGACGGTTCTGGTGGCCCGGGATGGAGAAGGATGTGCGGGGAGTTTGTGGCAGCCTGTACTGTTTGTGCTCGCAACAAGGGCTCACAGCTGGCACCGTCAGGGTTACTTCGGCCTTTACCCGTTCCGCATCGTCCTTGGAGCTGTAGAGGAAAAACAGCATGCGAAAACGCTGCGGGTATGTTTTGAAGTTTAGCAAAAACATCGTTTAGCAAAACTAAAAGAAACCGAACTGAGACAAAGAGAAAAGCATAACGAATCGAAAATGCCAAGAAAAGCAGCTATCGATGAAGAATTGAGGAGATCAGAAAATCTCTTAACTTCATGTCGGAAGAAGTGAGCAAGGTGGCCAAACAACAAGCCATACTAATGGAATTAATGGACGAAGTCAAACAACTGAAGAATCTGGTTAAAGAGAAAGACAAGAAAATTGACGGACTGGAGAGAAGAATTGACGACCTGGAACAGTACACAAGAATGGAGGATTTAATCATCAGCGGACTGGAAACCACACACAGAACGTATGCTAGGGCGATGACCGGCGGTAAAGACGGAGTCGACGCCCCGGTGGAGGAACTACAAACACTCGAACGGCAAGTCATAAAATTCTTTGAAAGTAAGAACATGACTATTCAAAGTGATAACATTGCTGCTTGTCATACCTTTCCCAGAAGGGACAGCAAAACAAAGCCAGCAATCGTAGTTCGGTTTGTGAATCGGAAGCACAAGACTGATCTACTGAGGCAGGCTAGGAAGCTGAAGGGAACAGGGGTGTACTTGAACGAACATCTTACAAAAAAGAATGCCGACATTGCCAGAAACGCACGTATACTGCGGAAACAATCCAAGATACAATCAACATGGACAAGAAACTGCAAAGTGATGATACGGCTAAATGGAACACCCGAAGAAGCCAAAGTCGTCACGATACGAGAGCTTAAAGACTTGGATCAATACAGATAAGAATGATAATGGCTGCTTGGGCCGACACTATGTCTTCAAAACGCGTTTATGGGGATGGCTTTGGGTCAGGTGGACTTTGGTTTGAAATGTGTGGGAGCATTATGGATTATGGAGCTATATATTTGTGCCTGTTTGAGACGGTAACGTGGCTCTGTTTGGCGATTGATGGCTGTGGACTTTGTGGACTTTCGTTCGGACTTGGTGGGGGGGCATCGCGTCATGCGGTTTCGAGCCGACCGGGGAGCCGGACTTGGAGTGGGCCTGGGCCCGCGCTGCGGGCAGCGGGCGGGCAGGGAGCCGACCGCCGACAGGTGAACGGAATGAAAAGGTATGACTAATGACTGAGTCACTTGAAAGACAATCATTTTCAAGAGCTGACTACACAGAGTATAAAATGCATGACTTTGAATGTGATGTTGATCCGAGGAAAGCCATGTCTTCAATTCTATCAATGCCACTTGTAATTATTATACTGAGGAACAATTGAATGATAGTGTTGAACTAGATAAGACATTTTCGTTAATACATTTCAACTGTAGAAGCCTCTATGCAAATTTTACTAAGATCTATGAATATCTGAATACTTTTAAAAGCAAGTTTAAACTGATAGCCTTATCTGAGACATGGTTAAATGAAGAGAAAGGTATTGATTTCAATATTGATGGATATGAATTGCACTATATCAACAGAACAAATAAGATGGGAGGGGTGTGGCTCTGTTTGTGGACAGCGACTTGAAATGCAGACCAGTTGAATGTATGACAATGGTAATTGATGATTTAATGGAATGTATAACCGTGGAAATTGAAGTGGAAAGAATGAGAAATATTATTGTTATGTGTGTGTACAGAACACCAGGGTCAAAGGTAGAAACATTTAAAGATAGATTGGAAGAATTATTAAGTAGGATAAATGAAAATAAAACATTTCTTATCTGTGGGGATTTCAATATTGACCTCCTAAACGTATCTAAACATAAAACAACATCAGATTTTCTGGAGTTAGTATATAGTAGAGGGCTATACCCATTGATCACCAAACCCAGTAGAGTAACGTCAACATGTGCAACATTAATTGATAATATTTTTATAAACGTCATGGATAATAATATCACAAGTGGACTATTAATAAATGATATAAGCGACCATTTACCTGTATTCGTAACATATGACTGTCAAATGAAGAGTAAGAGAGAGGAAAATGTCCATAGATATGTAAGGGTAAGAACAGACGAGGCAGTAAACAAGTTCAGGAATGACCTCTTAAAAGAAGATTGGGAAGAGGTCTATGTAGAAGATGTAAATGCTGCATATGGGGCTTTTCTAAACACCTACTTATCACTGTATGAAAAACATTGTCCAACAGTACTACGCAAACAAAAAAGTAGTTACAATAGAAAGCCTTGGATAATAAAGGGTTTACAGAATGCATGTAAAAAGAAAAACAAACTCTACAGAGACTTCATAAAACTTAGAACAAAGACTGCTGAAATGAAATATAAGGTTTATAAAAATAAGCTGATATTAATAATGAGACAAGCTAAGAAAGATTATTATAATAAATTGTTAGAAGAAGAAAATAAAAATAATATAAAAGGTACCTGGAATATTTTAAATAAAGTTATAGGGAACACATCTGTGTCCACGAGCCTGCCCAGTTATTTTATCAGTGATCACAACAAAATTACAAAAATATGAATGAAGTGGTAAATGAATTCAACTCTTTTTTGTAAACGTTGAGCCTAATCTGGCAAATGCCATTACAAAACATGAGGATGGGCAAATAAAAGGTGGATGGAGAGGGGAAAGTAAAGTGTTGCAATCTATGTTTCTGGGTGAGGTCAACGAAAATGTCATTTTATCCATTATAGCAAAATCTAAAAATAAGACATCAACTGATAGCGATGGGATAGATATTATAATAGTGAAAAAGACGATTGATTGTATAATAAAACCTCTATGTTATGTTTTTAATCTTTCTTTTCAAACAGGTATTTTTCCTGAGAGAATGAAGGTAGCAAAGGTTATTCCACTTTTTAAAACAGGAGATAAACACCAATTTACTAACTATAGACCGGTGTCCTTGCTTGCACAATTCTCCAAAGTGCTGGAAAAATTGTTTGTACAAAAATTTGATATTTTCATAGAAAAGAACACATTGTTGAGTGAGAGCCAGTATGGATTTCGGAAAAATCGATCTACAGCTGCAGCTTTAATGAATATAACGGAAGAAATAACAACAGCAATTGAAAGTAAGAAATATACAATAGGGGTATTTATTGACTTGAAAAAGCGTTTGACACTATAGATCATACTATCTTAATTTCTAAATTACATACATATGGTGTGAGAGGAGTAGTTCTAGACTGGTTAAGAAGCTATTTAGATAATAGACAACAATATGTACAGTTTGCAGGTAACACATCTGAATATATGCAGATTAAATGTGGAGTCCCACAAGGCTCGGTCTTGGGGCCTAAACTTTTTATTTTGTATATTAATGACATATGTGAAGTATCACAGATACTGCAATTTGTTCTGTTTGCAGATGACACACATTTCTTTACTTCTGGACATGATATAAAAGCGTTAGCAGACATTATGTACATGAAATGGCTAAACTTAAAAGATGGTTTGATGAAAATAAGTTATCGTTAAATTTGGAAAAAACAAAATTTATGATATTTGGTAAAAAAAAAGAACTGAAAATGTGTCACTGTCTATAGATGGAGTTAACATTGAAAGAGTATTTGAATTTAGATTTCTGGGTGTAATAATGGATGACAAATTAACATGGAAATCTCATATATCACATACTAAAAAAAGATGTCGAAAGAGTATTTTTGTTTTGAACAAAGTCAAGCATGTATTAGATTATAAGGCCATGCGAATCTTATATTGCTCACTTATCCTACCATATCTTAGTTACTGTGTGGAAGTGTGGGGTAATACATATACAAGCAACATAAAGCCATTGTACATATTACAGAAGAGAGCAGTAAGAATTATTCATAAAGCTGATTACAGAGAACACACCAACAAACTATTTATTAAGTCCGGACTAATGAAACTTAAAGAGTTAGTTGAGTTGCAGACATTATTAGTTATGTATAAGGCAAAAAGTAAAATACTGCCAGATAACCTACAAAAGTTGTTTGTTTTTAGTTCAGAAACTGAGGATCACAGAAGGAAATTTAATTTCAAGCATCAGTACACAAGGACCACGTTAAAGCAGATGTGCACTTCAGTAGTGGGTGTTAAACTGTGGAATTCTCTACAGAACAAATTAAAGGGCTGTAGAAATATATTCCAATTTAAAAAAATGTATAAAGAGAAAATACTTAGAATGTATGATGATGTATAGGCTGGGAATTGACTGAGGAGTATTATTTTCATTTGGTTTTCTTTGATTTCATATATTACTGTAAATATTGGTTGAATTGGCTTTTGTTTTTGTTTATGTTTTGAATAAGGGGCAGGTAAAATAAAATTTTCTTCTTCCTGTTCCCTTTTCACCATGGAAGTGTAAATGAATGTGTTTAACCATGAATTGTATGTATTAGTTGAAATTATACACTACCAATGGTGAAATAAATTAAAAATATAAATATAAATATAAATATATATTGCCTTGGACTTTGTCACCGGCCTACCCAGTTCGAATGGTCTTACGGTCATTCTGGTAGTGGTGGACAGGTTTTCGAAGGCGGCCCACTTCATTCCACTTCCTAAACTGCCATCCGCACTCGAGACAGCTCGCCTGATGGTGGACCATGTCTTTCGCCTTCATGGGTTGCCGCAAGGCGTGGTGTCTGATCGGGGCCTCAGTTTTCGGCCAGATTCTGGCGGGCCTTTTGTTCCCTTTTAGGGGCGTCGGTCAGTCTGTCTTGGTTTTCACCCTCAGACCAATGGACAGACTGAACGCACGAATCAGACTATGGAGAACACTCTCCGGTGTCTGGCCTCCTCCAATCCCACATCGTGGAGTCGGCATCTTGCCTGGGCGGAGTACGCCCATAACACCCTGCGTAATGCCTCTTCTGGCCTCTCTCCGTTCGAGGCTCAATTTGGGTTTCAACCTCCTCTGTTTCCTGAGCTGGAGGGTGACGCAGGGTGCCCTCCGCAGCGGCCTTTGTGCGACGTTGTCGGGCCACCTGGCGGAGGTTCGGGCGGCACTGTTGCGTGCCGTGGATCGCCAGAGGGAGTTTGCTAACCGTCGTCGACGGGCTGCTCCATCATATCGGGTGGGGCAACGGGTGTGGCTTTCTTACTCGGGATCTGCCGTTACGGGTAGAGTCCCGGAAACTCGCGCCGCGCTTTATTGGACCTTTCAAAATCATCCATAAAATTAACCCGGTCACCGTTCGTTTACAGCTCCCACAATCCATGCGGATACATCCCACGTTTCACGTATCCCGCATAAAACCACTACTTATTAGCGCCTTAGCGCCTCCCGAAATACCGCCGCCGCCGCCTCGTATCATTGGGGGGTCCTGCTTACAAGGTACGGAGTATTGTGGCCTCGCGGCGAGTAGGCAGGGGAACTCAGTTCCTTGTGGACTGGGAGGGTTACGGTCCTGAGGAGCGCAGTTGGGTTCCGTCCCGGCACATCTTGGATCCATCTTTGATCCAAGATTTTCACCGGCGTGGTTCTGAAGGGTCGTCAGGAGTCGTCCCTTAACCCCCTGAGGTCCGTGCTAAGCTTTTAATGTTTTTAGATTTTGGCATGGTCTGATATTTATCTCAATTTCATCAATTTAACACACACTTACTCCAAAGTGTTTGATATTTTTATTTGAAGGACAATCACAGCTACATTTGTATGCCATCAATAGTTTGGTCAGTATCATATGCAGCTTGTAAATAGATCTACAAACACACAAGTTAAAAATAGTAAATTTTTCTGCTGTCACAAAAGATGTGAAAGCACACACTAAACTATAGTGACGAATTGTTTTGCCAATGTGCGTTTGTTCACCAAGGTCTTGGTTATGTAAGGGTGTGAAAATAGTTTAGCACATCTGAGATCTAAATAGCTAAAAACCTGTTTTTATCAGAACTGGTCACATTTATTTCAGGCTGTGGGAGGGCTAAATGCTAAATACCTGAATATTCATTTTGGCTCTTTGTTACGTTGCAACACGCGGAATGTTTGGCGTCACAACACGCGATATTCATAGGCTATATTTTCACGAGTATTTGAAAACAAGCGAAATAAAATTAATATCAGCATAGACTGTTGCTGGCAGATTGCAAGCGTAAACACAGACAAGATGTAAAAAAATAAAAAAAAACAAGCGAAATAAAATCAATAGCATAGACTGTTGCTGGCAGATTGCAAGCGTAAACACAGACATACGATATATTTTATAACATTTTACGCTGTTTGAAAAGTATTTTGTGTGCCTATTGCAATTTGTTACATTGCGACATGCGGAATATGTAGTCACAAGGCGCGAATTCATATATTTTCACGAGTATTTGAAAATATACTCATGAATATACTGTTGCTGGCAGATTGCAAGCGTAAACACAGACATACGATATATTTTATAACATTTTAGGCTGTTTGAAAAGTATTTTCTGTGCCTATTGCAATTTGTTACATTGCGACATGCGGAATATGTAGTCACAAGACGCGAATTTATATATATTTTCACGAGTATTTGAAAACAAGCGAAATAAAATAAATATCAGCATAGACTGTCCTCTTCAGTTTGTGTTGTTTATGCCGGCGTTTTTCACACATGGCCCGACGCACCTCCCCGAAATTAGCACCTCGTTAACATGTCAATAGAAGGGGGACGTTACTAAAAGGTAAAAAACAGAGTAAAAAGCAAGGTTTACTTTTGGTCTAATTAAGCTAATTTTAAAAATCCCATTTGATTTGCCAGTGTTCAAATCGGAAAGTCGCGATTCTAAGGTTTCTGTCAATGTTTTTGCCGCGTGTGTATGATAAAATATCGCGAAGTTAGAAATAGTAATATACTTGTATTGCTGCTTGGATCGGCGCCCGATCCAGCCGACCTCAGGGGGTTAAGGGGGGGGGTCCTGTCACGGTTGTTCCCCTGAACCACCACCAGATGGCAGTGTTGTGCCTTCCTTGGAGGGTTCACACCTGAACTTAATCATTTATCACCTCCCTATAAATACCCGCACCTGGCTTCGTTTCAAACGCGAAATCGTAAGCCATTTTTACGATTTAGCGGTGCGGTTGAACGTGTCTTTTTTAAAGACGTGTTTTCGTTAGATACTTATTTAGATAAAGAATTTATCTCCTTCCAAGTATCCCTTTATCAAATGTAGGACTTATTTTATGAAACCTTATTTAGAAACCTATCTACCTGTAGGCATTCAGTTTGGTTTCTTTCTAGCAGTCAAACAAGACTGTGTTTTGGGTTTTCATTTTCGTTATTTATTTGGCTCTTCTAGCCGTTTATTATTTTGTTCGGACAACTCGGTTGTCTTTGGTTTATTTTGTTCGTTTGTGTCTTTGTGGCACTTGGTCATCCGTTGGGTGATTATTTCTGTTTCCCTGTTTGTTATTGTTTCTCTATTTCTCTGATCTTCAGAGTTAGTGGTTAGACTGTAGGGCAGTACAGCCTAACTTATAGATTCCCGGGGTTCTGCGAGTGGCACCAATCACTAACCACCCTCACAATTTCAATCATAATTTTAAACAGCAGCGCAGTATGAGGCCATAGGGACTGTGCAGAAGGGAAAAGTTTTAATAACTCCAATAGTATTGATTGTACGTCGCTGTCTGGTCATGGAAGATTTGGTTTTAAAATGTCCTGTGTGCATAGGCGCAAATTACATGTCCCCCCCGCTTTCTTAAATTACGTTTTTGTCCACTTTTTACCAAGTGTACATTTCTTTTAGTTATTTTGCACAAGCCCAGCCGGCTCGACTGCCAGATGACAACGCGAGTAGTGTAGTGCATGTAGTGGGAGCGTCTTCTTGCGTGTCTGCAACCTCTCAATAAAGAG
>JAINUG010000907.1:0-43395 GCA_029706075.1 Aldrovandia affinis | reverse complement strand
TGCATTTGACATTTATCATGAAAAGTACATTTCTTGGAAAATCACAAAAAAACATAAGTGTATAGCCTTTGCACCTGAAGTGAAAAATCATGAATTTTAAAGTTCTGATTTTCCAGCTTAGATAGATGAAGAAACATCTGGAATGACTTACTATGAAGAAATATGTTGAATAAAATGCATTTGAAGACATTTATCATGAAAAGTACATTTCTTGAAAATCACAAAAACATAAGTGTATATATAGCCTTACCTCCAGAGTGAAAATCATGAATTTTAAAGTTCTGATTTTCCAGCTTAGATAGATGAAGAAACATCTGGAATGACTTACTATGAAGAAATATGTTGAATAAAATGCATTTGAAGACATTTATCATGAAAAGTACATTTTTGGAAAATCACAAAAACATAAGTGTATAGCCTTACCTCCGAAGTGAAAAATCATGAATTTTAAAGTTCTCATTATCCAGCTTAGATAGATGTAGAAACATATGCAATTACCGCGTATGGAGAAATATGTTGAATAAAATGCATTTGAAGACATTTATCATGAAAAGTACATTTCTTGGAAAATCACAAAAACAAGTGTATAGCCTTACCTCCGAAGTGAAAAATCATGAATTTCTGATTTTCCAGCTTAGATAGATGAAGAAACATCTGGAATGACTTACTATGAAGAAATATGTTGAATAAGTTGCATTTGAAGACATTTATCATGAAAAGTACATTTCTTGAAAATCACAAAAACATAAGTGTATAGCCTTACCTCCGAAGTGAAAAATCATGAATTTTAAAGTTCTGATTTTCCAGCTTAGATAGATGAAGAAACATCTGGAATGACTTACTATGAAGAAATATGTTGAATAAAATGCATTTGAAGACATTTATCATGAAAAGTACATTTCTTGAAAATCACAAAAACATAAGTGTATATATAGCCTTACCTCCAGAGTGAAAAATCATGAATTTTAAAGTTCTGATTTTCCAGCTTAGATAGATGAAGAAACATCTGGAATGACTTACTATGAAGAAATATGTTGAATAAAATGCATTTGAAGACATTTATCATGAAAAGTACATTTCTTGGAAAATCACAAAAACATAAGTGTATAGCCTTACCTCCCTCCAAGTGAAAATCATGAATTTTAAAGTTCTGATTTTCCAGCTTAGATAGATGTAGAAACATATGCAATTACCGCGTATGGAGAAATATGTTGAATAAAATGCATTTGAAGACATTTATCATGAAAAGTACATTTCTTGAAAAAAAAAAAAAAACAAGTGTATAGCCTTACCTCCGAAGTGAAAAATCATGAATTTCTGATTTTCCAGCTTAGATAGATGAAGAAACATCTGGAATGACTTACTATGAAGAAATATGTTGAATAAGTTGCATTTGAAGACATTTATCATGAAAAGTACATTTCTTGGAAAATCACAAAAAACATAAGTGTATAGCCTTACCTCCAGAGTGAAAAATCATGAATTTTAAAGTTCTGATTTTCCAGCTTAGATAGATGAAGAAACATCTGGAATGACTTACTATGAAGAAATATGTTGAATAAAATGCATTTGAAGACATTTATCATGAAAAGTACATTTCTTGGAAAATCACAAAAACATAAGTGTATAGCCTTACCTCCAGAAGTGAAAATCATGAATTTTAAAGTTCTGATTTTCCAGCTTAGATAGATGAAGAAACATCTGGAATGATTTACTATGAAGAAATTTGTTGAATAAAATGCATTTGAAGACATTTATCATGAAAAGTACATTTCTTGAAAATCACCAAAAACATAAGTGTATAAGCTTAGATAGATGAAGAAACATCTGGAATGATTTACTATTAGTGGGGCAGATAAACCACAACAATTGTGCATTTTGTGATAAAGCATCAAATTTGGTACATATGTAGCCAAAGACATTCCAAAAGATTTGGATGTGGAGCCATCAGAATTTTCAATGTGTCGCCCATGGCAAAATCATTTTTTCAAATGGCCACCAGATGACCACAACAATTGTGTTTTTTCTGATAAAAGCATCAAATTTGCACACATGTAGCCAAAAGACATTCCAAAGATTTGGATATTGAGTCATCATGAATTTTCAATATAGTCGCCCATGGCAACCATTTTTCCAAAATGGCCTCAGTTAACCACAACGATTGTGCATTTTCTGATAAACGCACCAAATTTGGTACACATGTAGCCAAAGACATTCCAAAAAGATTTGGCTGTTGAGGCTTCATGAATTTTCAATATGTCACACATGCAACAATTTTTTCAAAATGGCCACCAGTGGGCACCAGTGACAACTGTTTTCTTATCAATTTTCTTCTTCTGTCGTTTACATCTTTTAAGACCTGCTGTTCGCTTGAGGCGAGCCAGTCTACTGTGTCATTGTCCAGGTCCGGCAATCTGTTTGATAACATTGACCTTAGCAGCGTGAAGGCCTTCAATGTTGAGCTGCAGTAGCGCTAAACCAGCTTGGCTTTTGCGGTCTGCAGATGTGTTAAAGACATTAGTTTCACTTTTGTAGAAGACTGATGCTGTCTCCTCATCTTGCCTGGTCTCATCTATGTAAAGAACCAGTTCAGCAAACACAATGTCGGAGGCTGATGCTGCCTGTCCCTTACCATTATCATTAAGACCTTCAAGGTTAGCCTTTCTTTCACGATTGTACAGACGTATTAGGCATTTGGTGTGATACTTTGCTTCAGTGGCCACCATGTCCCCCCGGCACTAAGTCGCCGTAGTAGTTCTGTGTCTTGAAGAAGGGTTGCACTTTTGCGCACCCGCTGGTCCAACTTAAATGTTGCAGCTTCATGAAGGACATCATGGCCAGCAGGCTCTCCGCAGAAGAAGCAGGTGTCTTGTCTCATTTCAGAAGTACTTGATGATTGGGACCTTGTGCGCTTGCAGCCTGTCTGTGGGTCAGGACTTTCACTATCTGTTCCCAGTACTCGCTTTTGTGCTCTTTGGAGCTTGGTTGCATTGTACTTGAGCTTACATGTTTTGTGGTATTGAGCTTTGTTTGCAACCATGGCTGCTTCAATACCATGGCCCTCATCTAGTCTTTCAAGTGTAAATGTTGAAGGGAGCTGGCCAAGTTCTTTGAACTGGATCAAATTCTCTGCAATTGAACTGTATCCACTCCCCTTGTCTGTTCGCGTGTACTGCAAAGAACATGTCAATGCTCTGCTTTTTGCTCTTGGCATATAATACAGAGCTTCCAGTCAGTCTTGTCTGGGCAAGAAGTTGATGGTCCTTGACCATCAAGTTCCACAAGTTTGAAATTCTTTTGACATTTTCTTTGATAATGTCTTACAGTAAAGGCAGAAGGGATCTCCTTTACCCTATTTTACCTTTCTTCACTTTCCTTTCTTTTTCTTAGAGAAACACATTCAGGTATGGGATACAACTAGGTTCGGATGTGAAAGTTAACCTACACCTAGCCCGATCGTTCATCCAATGCCATTTAATTCCTGTGCGATCTGTACACCATCTGGGTAACTATATGAAAGTCATGTAAAGCCCCGTTACCCCTTGGCTCGGCTCTCCGCGCTGGCACATCCTGTCAATTCAGGTGCTATCTAACTACATCTAAATATGCATAATATTAACTACTGTAGATGTGGGGCTAAAATTAGTAGCATTTAGGAAACTAAACTACACTACTACTAAACTATCACAGCATGCAGATACAGAAAGCATAAAGTGAGTGTATTTAGCTGACACTGAACCCCATGCTGAGTTTCACAGCAGTGGTGTCACCAGTGTGCCCTGGCTGTGCTTCGACATCCACTCTATTACTGTACTATTTTTCTGTAAAACATAGCCACATGTACAGTAATTATTCTTCATTTTGCAGACTTGTGAGTTTATTGGACTTTCGTGTTATTTTATTGGAATTACAATTTCTATGTTGGCGCCACATAAAAAAAAAGATCTTCTTGAATTATATGATAAAATGCAGCTTCTCTGTAATTCTATAGTTGCAAATTTGAAGTCTGAATCATAAAATTGTAGGCCTATGCATAATTTGACCCCGAGATCATCCATATCAAAATAATCTATGCAACTTTATTGCAATTACAATTGTCATACCAGTCATGGCCGCCATCTTGAAAATTGTATTATCCAAATGTCAATTCATAAGAACTATGTATACTAGATAAATTGAGCTTATGTCCTCAATATCATTACATTTCCATCCCTGATAAGAACATTTATCAGAAAAAATTATCAATAGTGACCAATGGCGGCCATTTTGGTTGCCATAGGCGACATATTGAAAATTCATGATGGCTCCACATATGAAGAAATATGTTGAATAAAATGCATTTGAAGACATTTATCATGAAAAGTACATTTCTTGGAAAATCACAAAAAACATAAGTGTATAGCCTTACCTCCGAAGTGAAAAATCATGAATTTTAAAGTTCTCATTATCCAGCTTAGATAGATGAAGAAACATCTGGAATGACTTACTATGAAGAAATATGTTGAATAAAATGCATTTGAAGACATTTATCATGAAAAGTACATTTCTTGGAAAATCACAAAAAACATAAGTGTATAGCCTTACCTCCAAGTGAAAAATCATGAATTTTAAAGTTCTGATTTTCCAGCTTAGATAGATGTAGAAACATATGCAATTACTTACTATGGAGAAATATGTTGAATAAAATGCATTTGAAGACATTTATCATGAAAAACATTTCTTGGAAAATCACAAAAAACAAGTGTATAGCCTTACCTCCAGTGAAAAATCATGAATTTCTCTGATTTTCCAGCTTAGATAGATGAAGAAACATCTGGAATGACTTACTATGAAGAAATATGTTGAATAAAATGCATTTGAAGACATTTATCATGAAAAGTACATTTCTTGGAAAATCACAAAAACATAAGTGTATAGCCTTACCTCCAGAGTGAAAAATCATGAATTTTAAAGTTCTGATTTTCCAGCTTAGATAGATGAAGAAACATCTGGAATGACTTACTATGAAGAAATATGTTGAATAAAATGCATTTGAAGACATTTATCATGAAAAGTACATTTCTTGGAAAATCACAAAAAACATAAGTGTATAGCCTTACCTCCAGTGAAAAATCATGAATTTTAAAGTTCTGATTTTCCAGCTTAGATAGATGAAGAAACATCTGGAATGACTTACTATGAAGAAATATGTTGAATAAAATGCATTTGAAGACATTTATCATGAAAAGTACATTTCTTGGAAAATCACAAAAAACATAAGTGTATAGCCTTACCTCCAGTGAAAAATCATGAATTTTAAAGTTCTGATTTTCCAGCTTAGATAGATGAAGAAACATCTGGAATGACTTACTATGAAGAAATATGTTGAATAAAATGCATTTGAAGACATTTATCATGAAAAGTACATTTCTTGGAAAATCACAAAAAACATAAGTGTATAGCCTTACCTCCAGTGAAAAATCATGAATTTTAAAGTTCTCATTTTCCAGCTTAGATAGATGAAGAAACATCTGGAATGACTTACTATGAAGAAATATGTTGAATAAAATGCATTTGAAGACATTTATCATGAAAAGTACATTTCTTGGAAAATCACAAAAAACAAGTGTATAGCCTTACCTCCGAAGTGAAAAATCATGAATTTCTGATTTTCCAGCTTAGATAGATGAAGAAACATCTGGAATGACTTACTATGAAGAAATATGTTGAATAAAATGCATTTGAAGACATTTATCATGAAAAGTACATTTCTTGGAAAATCACAAAAAACATAAGTGTATAGCCTTACCTCCAAGTGAAAAATCATGAATTTTAAAGTTCTGATTTTCCAGCTTAGATAGATGAAGAAACATCTGGAATGACTTACTATGAAGAAATATGTTGAATAAAATGCATTTGAAGACATTTATCATGAAAAGTACATTTCTTGGAAAATCACAAAAAACATAAGTGTATAGCCTTACCTCCAGAGTGAAAAATCATGAATTTTAAAGTTCTGATTTTCCAGCTTAGATAGATGAAGAAACATCTGGAATGACTTACTATGAAGAAATATGTTGAATAAAATGCATTTGAAGACATTTATCATGAAAAGTACATTTCTTGGAAAATCACAAAAAACATAAGTGTATAGCCTTACCTCCAGTGAAAAATCATGAATTTTAAAGTTCTGATTTTCCAGCTTAGATAGATGAAGAAACATCTGGAATGACTTACTATGAAGAAATATGTTGAATAAAATGCATTTGAAGACATTTATCATGAAAAGTACATTTCTTGGAAAATCACAAAAAACATAAGTGTATAGCCTTACCTCCAGTGAAAAATCATGAATTTTAAAGTTCTGATTTTCCAGCTTAGATAGATGAAGAAACATCTGGAATGACTTACTATGAAGAAATATGTTGAATAAAATGCATTTGAAGACATTTATCATGAAAAGTACATTTCTTGGAAAATCACAAAAAACATAAGTGTATAGCCTTACCTCCTCCAGTGAAAAATCATGAATTTTAAAGTTCTGATTTTCCAGCTTAGATAGATGAAGAAACATCTGGAATGACTTACTATGAAGAAATATGTTGAATAAAATGCATTTGAAGACATTTATCATGAAAAGTACATTTCTTGGAAAATCACAAAAACATAAGTGTATAGCCTTACCTCCGAAGTGAAAAATCATGAATTTAAAGTTCTGATTTTCCAGCTTAGATAGATGAAGAAACATCTGGAATGACTTACTATGAAGAAATATGTTGAATAAAATGCATTTGAAGACATTTATCATGAAAAGTACATTTCTTGGAAAATCACAAAAACATAAGTGTATAGCCTTACCTCCAAGTGAAAAATCATGAATTTTAAAGTTCTGATTTTCAGCTTAGATAGATGAAGAAACATCTGGAATGACTTACTATGAAGAAATATGTTGAATAAAATGCATTTGAAGACATTTATCATGAAAAGTACATTTCTTGGAAAATCACAAAAAACATAAGTGTATAGCCTTACCTCAAGTGAAAAATCATGAATTTTAAAGTTCTCATTATCCAGCTTAGATAGATGTAGAAACATCTGCAATGACTTACTATGGAGAAATATGTTGAATAAAAATGCATTTGAAGACATTTATCATGAAAAGTACATTTCTTGGAAAATCAAAAATAAGTGTATAGCCTTACCTCCGAAGTGAAAAATCATGAATTTCTTCTGATTTTCCAGCTTAGATAGATGAAGAAACATCTGGAATGACTGAAGAAATTAATAAAATGCTTTGAAAATATGTATTTTCTTGGGAAAATCATAAGTGTATTTACCTCCGAAGACATATTTCTTCATTTCAAAGTCATTCTTCAGATGTTTCTTCATCTATCTTCAAGCTGGAAAAATCAGAACTTTAAAATTCATGATTTTCACTTCACTTTTAAGGCTATACACTTATGTTTTTGTGATTTTCAAAGAAATGTACTTTTCATGATAAATGTCTTCAAATGCATTTTATTCAACATATTTCTTCATAGTAAGTCATTCATATGTTTCTTCATCTATCTAAGCTGGAAAATCAGAACTTTAAAATTCATGATTTTTCACTTCGGAGGTAAGGCTATACACTTATGTTTTTTGTGATTTTCAAGAAATGTACTTTTTCATGATAAATGTCTTCAAATGCATTTTATTCAACATATTTCTTCATAGTAAGTCATTCCAGATGTTTCTTCATCTATCTAAGCTGGAAAATCAGAACTTTAAAATTCATGATTTTTCACTTCAGAGGTAAGGCTATACACTATGTTTTTGTGATTTTCAAGAAATTTACTTTTCATGATAAATGTCTTCAAATGCATTTTATTCAACATATTTCTTCATAGTAAGTCATTCCAGATGTTTCTTCATCTATCTAAGCTGGAAAATCAGAACTTTAAAATTCATGATTTTTCACTTCGGAGGTAAGGCTATACACTTATGTTTTTGTGATTTTCCAAGAAATGTACTTTTCATGATAAATGTCTTCAAATGCATTTTATTCAACATATTTCTTCATAGTAAGTCATTCCAGATGTTTCTTCATCTATCTAAGCTGGAAAATCAGAACTTTAAAATTCATGATTTTTCACTTTGGAGGTAAGGCTATACACATGTTTTTGTGATTTTCAAAGAAATGTACTTTTCATGATAAATGTCTTCAAATGCATTTTATTCAACATATTTCTTCATAGTAAGTCATTCCAGATGTTTCTTCATCTATCTAAGCTGGAAAATCAGAACTTTAAAATTCATGATTTTCACTTCGAGGTAAGGCTATACACTTATGTTTTTGGTGATTTTCCAAGAAATGTACTTTTCATGATAAATATCTTCAAATGCATTTTATTCAACATATTTCTTCATAGTAAGTCATTCATATGTTTCTTCATCTATCTAAGCTGGAAAATCAGAACTTTAAAATTCATGATTTTTCACTTGGAGGTAAGGCTATATACACTGTGTTTTTGTGATTTTCCAAGAAATGTACTTTCATGATAAATGTCTTCAAATTCATTTTATTCAACATATTTCTTCATAATGTTTCTTCATCTATCTAAGCTGGAAAATCAGAACTTTAAAATTCATGATTTTTCACTTGGAGGTAAGGCTATTGTTTTTGTGATTTTCCAAGAAATGTACTTTTCATGATAAATGTCTTCAGATGCATTTTATTCAACATATTTCTTCATAGTAAGTCATTCCAGAAAATCTATCTAAGCTGGAAAATCAGAACTTTAAAATTCATGATTTTTCACTCTGAAGGTAAGGCTATATATACACTTATGTTTTTGTGATTTTCAAGAAATGTACTTTTCATGATAAATGTCTTCAAATGCAACTTATTCAACATATTTCTTCATAGTAAGTCATTCCAGATGTTTCTTCATCTATCTAAGCTGGAAAATCAGAAATTCATGATTTTCACTTCGGAGGTAAGGCTATACACTTGTTTTTTGTGATTTTCAAGAAATGTACTTTTCATGATAAATGTCTTCAAATGCATTTTATTCAACATATTTCTCCATCATAGTAATTGCATATGTTTCTACATCTATCTAAGCTGGATAATGAGAACTTTAAAATTCATGATTTTCACTGGAGGTAAGGCTATACACTTATGTTTTTGTGATTTTCCAAGAAATGTACTTTTCATGATAAATGTCTTCAAATGCATTTTATTCAACATATTTCTTCATAGTAAGTCATTCCAGATGTTTCTTCGTCTATCTAAGCTGGAAAATCAGAACTTTAAAATTCATGATTTTCACTTCGGAGTGTAATATATACACTTATGTTTTTGTGATTTTCCAAGAAATGTACTTTTCATGATAAAAAATGCATTTTATTCAACATATTTCTTCATAAGTCATTCCAGATGTTTCTTCATCTATCTAAGCTGGAAAATCAGAACTTTAAAATTCATGATTTTTCACTCTGGAGGTAAGGCTATATATACAATTATGTTTTTTGTGATTTTCAAGAAATGTACTTTTCATGATAAATGTCTTCAAATGCATTTTATTCAACATATTTCTTCATAGTAAGTCATTCCAGATGTTTCTTCATCTATCTAAGCTGGAAAATCAGAACTTTAAAATTCATGATTTTTCACTCTGGAGGTAAGGCTATATATACACTTATGTTTTTTGTGATTTTCCAAGAAATGTACTTTTCATGATAAATGTCTTCAAATGCAACTTATTCAACATATTTCTTCATAGTAAGTCATTCCAGATGTTTCTTCATCTATCTAAGCTGGAAAATCAGAAATTCATGATTTTTCACTTCGGAGGTAAGGCTATACACTTGTTTTTTGTGATTTTCCAAGAAATGTACTTTTCATGATAAATGTCTTCAAATGCATTTTATTCAACATATTTCTCCATACGCGGTAATTGCAGATGTTTCTTCATCTATCTAAGCTGGAAAATCAGAACTTTAAAATTCATGATTTTTCACTTCGGAGGTAAGGCTATACACTTATGTTTTTGTGATTTTCAAGAAATGTACTTTTCATGATAAATGTCTTCAAATGCATTTTATTCAACAAATTTCTTCATAGTAAATCATTCCAGATGTTTCTTCATCTATCTAAGCTGGATAATGAGAACTTTAAAATTCATGATTTTTCACTTCGGAGGTAAGGCTATACACTTATGTTTTTGTGATTTTCCAAGAAATGTACTTTTCATGATAAATGTCTTCAAATGCATTTTATTCAACAAATTTCTTCATATAGTGGTGCAGCTTAGCTAGAAATTCCATAAGGATTGTGCATTTTGTGATAAAAGCATGAAATTTGGTACACATATAGTTAAAGGCATTCCAAAAGATTTAGATGTGGAGCCATCATGAATTTTCAATATGTCGCCTATGGCAACCAAAATGGCCGCCATTGGTCACTATTGATAATTTTTTCTGATAAATGTTCTTATCAGGGATGGAAATGTAATGATATTGAGGACATAAGCTCAATTTATCTAGTATACATAGTTCTTATGAATTGACATTTGGATAATACAATTTTCAAGATGGCGGCCATGACTGGTATGACAATTGTAATTGCAATAAAGTTGCATAGATTATTTTGATATGGATGATCTCGGGGTCAAATTATGCATAGGCCTACAATTTTTATGATTCAGACTTCAAATTTGCAACTATAGAATTACAGAGAAGCTGCATTTTATCATATAATTCAAGAAGATCTTTTTTTATGTGGCGGCCAACATAGAAATTGTAATTCCAATAAAATAACACGAAAGTCCAATAAACTCACAAGTCTGCAAAATGAAGAATAATTACTGTACATGTGGCTATGTTTTACAGAAAATAGTACAGTAATAGAGTGGATGTCGAAGCACAGCCAGGGCACACTGGTGACACCACTGCTGTGAAACTCAGCATGGGGTTCAGTGTCAGCTAAATACACTCTACTTTATGCTTTCTGTATCTGCATGCTGTGATAGTTTAGTAGTAGTGTAGTTTAGTTTCCTAAATGCTATCTAATTTTAGCCCCACATCTACAGTAGTTAATATTATGCATATTTAGATGTAGTTAGATAGCCGCACCTGAATTGACAGGATGTGCCAGCGGGAGAGAGCCCAAGGGTAACGGGGCTTTACATGACTTTCATATAGTTACCCAGATGGTGTACAGAGATCGCACAGGAATTAAATGGCATTGGATGAACGATCGGGCTAGGTGTAGGTTAACTTCACATCCGAACCTAGTTGTATCCCATACCTGAATGTGTTTCTCTAAGAAAGAAAAGAAAGGAAAGTGAAGAAGGTAAAATAGGGTAAAAGGAGATCCCTTCTGCCTTTACTGTAAGACATTATCAAAGAAAATGTCAAGAATTTCAAACTTGTGGAACTTGATGGTCAAGGACCATCAACTTCTTGCCCAGACAAGACTGACTGGAAGCTCTGTATTATATGCCAAGAGCAAAAAGCAGAGGCATTGACATGTTCTTTGCAGTACACGCGAACAGACAAGGGAGTGGATACAGTTCAATGCAGAGAATTTGATCCAGTTCAAAGAACTTGGCCAGCTCCCTTCAACATTTACACTTGAAAGACTAGATGAGGGCCATGGTATTGAAGCAGCCATGGTTGCAAACAAAGCTCAATACCACAAAACATGTAAGCTCAAGTACAATGCAACCAAGCTCCAAAGAGCACAAAAGCGAGTACTGGGAACAGATAGTGAAAGTCCTGACCCACAGACAGACTGCAAGCGCACAAGGTCCCAATCATCAAGTACTTCTGAAATGAGACAAGACACCTGCTTCTTCTGCGGAGAGCCTGCTGGCCATGATGTCCTTCATGAAGCTGCAACATTTAAGTTGGACCAACGGGTGCGCAAAGTGCAACCCTTCTTCAAGACACAGAACTACTACGGCGACTTAGTGCCGGGGACATGGTGGCCACTGAAGCAAAGTATCACACCAAATGCCTAGTACGTCTGTACAATCGTGAAAGAAAGGCTAACCTTGAAGGTCTTAATGATAATGGTAAGGGACAGGCAGCATCAGCCTCCGACATTGTGTTTGCTGAACTGGTTCTTTACATAGATGAGACCAGGCAAGATGAGGAGACAGCATCAGTCTTCTACAAAAAGTGAAACTAATGTCTTTAACACATCTGCAGACCGCAAAAAGCCAAGCTGGTTTAGCGCTACTGCAGCTCAACATTGAAGGCCTTCACGCTGCTAAGGTCAATGTTATCAAACAGATTGCCGGACCTGGACAATGACACAGTAGACTGGCTCACCTCAAACGAACAGCAGGTCTAAAAGATGTACGACAGAAGAAGAAAATTGATAAGAAAACAGTTGTCACTGGTGCCCACTGGTGGCCATTTTGAAAAAATTGTTATAGTAAATCATTCCAGATGTTTCTTCATCTATCTAAGCTGGATAATCAGAACTTTAAAATTCATGATTTTTCACTTCGGATGTTTTTGGTGATTTTCCAAGAAATGTACTTTTCATGATAAATGTCTTCAAATGCATTTTATTCAACAAATTTCTTCATAGTAAATCATTCCAGATGTTTCTTCATCTATCTAAGCTGGAAAATCAGAACTTTAAAATTCATGATTTTTCACTTCGGAGGTAAGGCTATACACTTATGTTTTTGTGATTTTCCAAGAAATGTACTTTTCATGATAAATGTCTTCAAATGCATTTTATTCAACATATTTCTTCATAGTAAGTCATTCCAGATGTTTCTTCATCTATCTAAGCTGGAAAATCAGAACTTTAAAATTCATGATTTTTCACTTCTGGAGGTAAGGCTATATACACTTATGTTTTTGTGATTTTCAAGAAATGTACTTTTCATGATAAATGTCTTCAAATGCATTTTATTCAACATATTTCTTCATAGTAAGTCATTCCAGATGTTTCTTCATCTATCTAAGCTGGAAAATTTAAAATTCATGATTTTTCACTTCGGAGGTAAGGCTATACACTTGTTTTTGTGATTTTCCAAGAAATGTACTTTTCATGATAAATGTCTTCAAATGCATTTTATTCAACATATTTCTTCATAGTAAGTCATTGCAGATGTTTCTTCATCTATCTAAGCTGGAAAATCAGAACTTTAAAATTCATGATTTTTCACTCTGGAGGTAAGGCTATACACTTATGTTTTTGTGATTTTCAAGAAATGTACTTTTCATGATAAATGTCTTCAAATGCATTTTATTCAACATATTTCTTCATAGTAAGTCATTCCAGATGTTTCTTCATCTATCTAAGCTGGAAAATCAGAACTTTAAAATTCATGATTTTTCACACTGGAGGAGTAAGGCTATACACTTATGTTTTTGTGATTTTCCAAGAAATGTACTTTTCATGATAAATGTCTTCAAATGCATTTTATTCAACATATTTCTTCATAGTAAGTCATTCCAGATGTTTCTTCATCTATCTAAGCTGGAAAATCAGAACTTTAAAATTCATGATTTTTCACTTCGGAGGTAAGGCTATACACTTATGTTTTTGTGATTTTCCAAGAAATGTACTTTTCATGATAAATGTCTTCAAATGCATTTTATTCAACATATTTCTTCATAGTAAGTCATTCCAGATGTTTCTTCATCTATCTAAGCTGGAAAATCAGAAATTCATGATTTTTCACTTCGGAGGTAAGGCTATACACTTGTTTTTGTGATTTTCCAAGAAATGTACTTTTCATGATAAATGTCTTCAAATGCATTTTATTCAACATATTTCTCCATAGTAAGTAATTGCATATGTTTCTTCATCTATCTAAGCTGGATAATGAGAACTTTAAAATTCATGATTTTTCACTTCGGAGGTAAGGCTATACACTTATGTTTTTGTGATTTTCAAAGAAATGTACTTTTCATGATAAATGTCTTCAAATGCATTTTATTCAACATATTTCTTCATAGTAAGTCATTCCAGATGTTTCTTCATCTATCTAAGCTGGAAAATCAGAACTTTAAAATTCATGATTTTTCACTCTGGAGGTAAGGCTATATACACTTATGTTTTTGTGATTTTCCAAGAAATGTACTTTTCATGATAAATGTCTTCAAATGCATTTTATTCAACATATTTCTTCATAGTAAGTCATTCCAGATGTTTCTTCATCTATCTAAGCTGGAAAATCAGAACTTTAAAATTCATGATTTTTCACTTCGGAGGTAAGGCTATACACTTATGTTTTTGTGATTTTCAAGAAATGTACTTTTCATGATAAATGTCTTCAAATGCATTTTATTCAACATATTTCTTCATAGTAAGTCATTCCAGATGTTTCTTCATCTATCTAAGCTGGAAAATCAGAAATTCATGATTTTTCACTTCGGAGGTAAGGCTATACACTTGTTTTTTGTGATTTTCAAGAAATGTACTTTTCATGATAAATGTCTTCAAATGCATTTTATTCAACATATTTCTCCATACGCGGTAATTGCATATGTTTCTCATCTATCTAAGCTGGATAATGAGAACTTTAAAATTCATGATTTTTCACTTCGGAGGTAAGGCTATACACTTATGTTTTTGTGATTTTCCAAGAAATGTACTTTTCATGATAAATGTCTTCAAATGCATTTTATTCAACATATTTCTTCATAGTAAGTCATTCCAGATGTTTCTTCATCTATCTAAGCTGGAAAATCAGAACTTTAAAATTCATGATTTTTCACTTCAGAGGTAAGGCTATACACTTATGTTTTTGTGATTTTCCAAGAAATGTACTTTTCATGATAAATGTCTTCAAATGCATTTTATTCAACATATTTCTTCATAGTAAGTCATTCCAGATGTTTCTTCATCTATCTAAGCTGGAAAATCAGAACTTTAAAATTCATGATTTTTCACTTCGGAGGTAAGGCTATACACTTATGTTTTTGTGATTTTCCAAGAAATGTACTTTTCATGATAAATGTCTTCAAATGCATTTTATTCAACATATTTCTTCATAGTAAGTCATTCCAGATGTTTCTTCATCTATCTAAGCTGGAAAATCAGAACTTTAAAATTCATGATTTTTCACTTCGGAGGTAAGGCTATACACTTATGTTTTTGTGATTTTCAAGAAATGTACTTTTCATGATAAATGTCTTCAAATGCATTTTATTCAACATATTTCTTCATAGTAAGTCATTCAGATGTTTCTTCATCTATCTAAGCTGGAAAATCAGAACTTTAAAATTCATGATTTTTCACTTCGGAGGTAAGGCTATACACTTATGTTTTTGTGATTTTCAAGAAATGTACTTTTCATGATAAATGTCTTCAAATGCATTTTATTCAACATATTTCTTCATAGTAAGTCATTGCAGATGTTTCTTCATCTATCTAAGCTGGAAAATCAGAACTTTAAAATTCATGATTTTTCACTTCGGAGGTAAGGCTATACACTTATGTTTTTGTGATTTTCAAGAAATGTACTTTTCATGATAAATGTCTTCAAATGCATTTTATTCAACATATTTCTTCATAGTAAGTCATTCCAGATGTTTCTTCATCTATCTAAGCTGGAAAATCAGAACTTTAAAATTCATGATTTTTCACTTCGGAGGTAAGGCTATACACTTATGTTTTTGTGATTTTCAAGAAATGTACTTTTCATGATAAATGTCTTCAAATGCATTTTATTCAACATATTTCTTCATAGTAAGTCATTCCAGATGTTTCTTCATCTATCTAAGCTGGAAAATCAGAAAAAATTCATGATTTTTCACTTCGGAGGTAAGGCTATACACTTGTTTTTGTGATTTTCAAGAAATGTACTTTTCATGATAAATGTCTTCAAATGCATTTTATTCAACATATTTCTTCATAGTAAGTCATTGCAGATGTTTCTTCATCTATCTAAGCTGGATAATCAGAACTTTAAAATTCATGATTTTTCACTTCGGAGGTAAGGCTATACACTTATGTTTTTGTGATTTTCAAGAAATGTACTTTTCATGATAAATGTCTTCAAATGCATTTTATTCAACATATTTCTTCATAGTAAGTCATTCCAGATGTTTCTTCATCTATCTAAGCTGGAAAATCAGAACTTTAAAATTCATGATTTTTCACTCTGGAGGTAAGGCTATACACTTATGTTTTTGTGATTTTCAAGAAATGTACTTTTCATGATAAATGTCTTCAAATGCATTTTATTCAACATATTTCTTCATAGTAAGTCATTCCAGATGTTTCTTCATCTATCTAAGCTGGAAAATCAGAACTTTAAAATTCATGATTTTTCACTCTGGAGGTAAGGCTATATATACACTTATGTTTTTGTGATTTTCCAAGAAATGTACTTTTCATGATAAATGTCTTCAAATGCATTTTATTCAACATATTTCTTCATAGTAAGTCATTCCAGATGTTTCTTCATCTATCTAAGCTGGAAAATCAGAAATTCATGATTTTTCACTTCGGAGGTAAGGCTATACACTTGTTTTTGTGATTTTCCAAGAAATGTACTTTTCATGATAAATGTCTTCAAATGCATTTTATTCAACATATTTCTTCATAGTAAGTCATTGCAGATGTTTCTTCATCTATCTAAGCTGGATAATCAGAACTTTAAAATTCATGATTTTTCACTTCGGAGGTAAGGCTATACACTTGTTTTTGTGATTTTCAAAGAAATGTACTTTTCATGATAAATGTCTTCAAATGCATTTTATTCAACATATTTCTTCATAGTAAGTCATTCCAGATGTTTCTTCATCTATCTAAGCTGGAAAATCAGAACTTTAAAATTCATGATTTTTCACTTCGGAGGTAAGGCTATACACTTATGTTTTTGTGATTTTCCAAGAAATGTACTTTTCATGATAAATGTCTTCAAATGCATTTTATTCAACATATTTCTTCATAGTAAGTCATTCCAGATGTTTCTTCATCTATCTAAGCTGGAAAATCAGAACTTTAAAATTCATGATTTTTCACTTCGGAGGTAAGGCTATACACTTATGTTTTTGTGATTTTCAAGAAATGTACTTTTCATGATAAATGTCTTCAAATGCATTTTATTCAACATATTTCTTCATAGTAAGTCATTCCAGATGTTTCTTCATCTATCTAAGCTGGAAAATCAGAACTTTAAAATTCATGATTTTTCACTTCGGAGGTAAGGCTATACACTTATGTTTTTGTGATTTTCCAAGAAATGTACTTTTCATGATAAATGTCTTCAAATGCATTTTATTCAACATATTTCTTCATAGTAAGTCATTCCAGATGTTTCTTCATCTATCTAAGCTGGAAAATCAGAACTTTAAAATTCATGATTTTTCACTTCGGAGGTAAGGCTATACACTTATGTTTTTGTGATTTTCCAAGAAATGTACTTTTCATGATAAATGTCTTCAAATGCATTTTATTCAACATATTTCTTCATAGTAAGTCATTCCAGATGTTTCTTCATCTATCTAAGCTGGAAAATCAGAACTTTAAAATTCATGATTTTTCACTTCGGAGGTAAGGCTATACACTTATGTTTTTGTGATTTTCAAGAAATGTACTTTTCATGATAAATGTCTTCAAATGCATTTTATTCAACATATTTCTTCATAGTAAGTCATTCCAGATGTTTCTTCATCTATCTAAGCTGGAAAATCAGAACTTTAAAATTCATGATTTTTCACTTCGGAGGTAAGGCTATACACTTATGTTTTTGTGATTTTCCAAGAAATGTACTTTTCATGATAAATGTCTTCAAATGCATTTTATTCAACATATTTCTTCATAGTAAGTCATTCCAGATGTTTCTTCATCTATCTAAGCTGGAAAATCAGAAATTCATGATTTTTTCTTCGGAGGTAAGGCTATACACTTGTTTTTTTGTGATTTTCAAGAAATGTACTTTTCATGATAAATGTCTTCAAATGCATTTTATTCAACATATTTCTTCATAGTAAGTCATTGCATATGTTTCTTCATCTATCTAAGCTGGATAATGAGAACTTTAAAATTCATGATTTTTCACTTCGGAGGTAAGGCTATACACTTATGTTTTTGTGATTTTCCAAGAAATGTACTTTTCATGATAAATGTCTTCAAATGCATTTTATTCAACATATTTCTTCATAGTAAGTCATTCCAGATGTTTCTTCATCTATCTAAGCTGGAAAATCAGAACTTTAAAATTCATGATTTTTCACTCTGGAGGTAAGGCTATACACTTATGTTTTTGTGATTTTCCAAGAAATGTACTTTTCATGATAAATGTCTTCAAATGCATTTTATTCAACATATTTCTTCATAGTAAGTCATTCCAGATGTTTCTTCATCTATCTAAGCTGGAAAATCAGAACTTTAAAATTCATGATTTTTCACTCTGGAGGTAAGGCTATATATACACTTATGTTTTTGTGATTTTCAAGAAATGTACTTTTCATGATAAATGTCTTCAAATGCATTTTATTCAACATATTTCTTCATAGTAAGTCATTCCAGATGTTTCTTCATCTATCTAAGCTGGAAAATCAGAAATTCATGATTTTTCACTTCGGAGGTAAGGCTATACACTTGTTTTTGTGATTTTCAAGAAATGTACTTTTCATGATAAATGTCTTCAAATGCATTTTATTCAACATATTTCTCCATAGTAAGTAATTGCATATGTTTCTTCATCTATCTAAGCTGGATAATGAGAACTTTAAAATTCATGATTTTTCACTTCGGAGGTAAGGCTATACACTTATGTTTTTGTGATTTTCCAAGAAATGTACTTTTCATGATAAATGTCTTCAAATGCATTTTATTCAACATATTTCTTCATAGTAAGTCATTCCAGATGTTTCTTCATCTATCTAAGCTGGAAAATCAGAACTTTAAAATTCATGATTTTTCACTTCGGAGGTAAGGCTATACACTTATGTTTTTGTGATTTTCCAAGAAATGTACTTTTCATGATAAATGTCTTCAAATGCATTTTATTCAACATATTTCTTCATAGTAAGTCATTCCAGATGTTTCTTCATCTATCTAAGCTGGAAAATCAGAACTTTAAAATTCATGATTTTTCACTTCGGAGGTAAGGCTATACACTTATGTTTTTGTGATTTTCCAAGAAATGTACTTTTCATGATAAATGTCTTCAAATGCATTTTATTCAACATATTTCTTCATAGTAAGTCATTCCAGATGTTTCTTCATCTATCTAAGCTGGAAAATCAGAACTTTAAAATTCATGATTTTTCACTTCGGAGGTAAGGCTATACACTTATGTTTTGTGATTTTCCAAGAAATGTACTTTTCATGATAAATGTCTTCAAATGCATTTTATTCAACATATTTCTTCATAGTAAGTCATTCCAGATGTTTCTTCATCTATCTAAGCTGGAAAATCAGAACTTTAAAATTCATGATTTTTCACTTCGGAGGTAAGGCTATACACTTATGTTTTTGTGATTTTCCAAGAAATGTACTTTTCATGATAAATGTCTTCAAATGCATTTTATTCAACATATTTCTTCATAGTAAGTCATTCCAGATGTTTCTTCATCTATCTAAGCTGGAAAATCAGAACTTTAAAATTCATGATTTTTCACTTCGGAGGTAAGGCTATACACTTATGTTTTTGTGATTTTCAAGAAATGTACTTTTCATGATAAATGTCTTCAAATGCATTTTATTCAACATATTTCTTCATAGTAAGTCATTCCAGATGTTTCTTCATCTATCTAAGCTGGAAAATCAGAACTTTAAAATTCATGATTTTTCACTTCGGAGGTAAGGCTATACACTTATGTTTTTGTGATTTTCAAGAAATGTACTTTTCATGATAAATGTCTTCAAATGCATTTTATTCAACATATTTCTCCATAGTAAGTAATTGCATATGTTTCTTCATCTATCTAAGCTGGATAATGAGAACTTTAAAATTCATGATTTTTCACTTCGGAGGTAAGGCTATACACTTATGTTTTTGTGATTTTCAAGAAATGTACTTTTCATGATAAATGTCTTCAAATGCATTTTATTCAACATATTTCTTCATAGTAAGTCATTCAGATGTTTCTTCATCTATCTAAGCTGGAAAATCAGAACTTTAAAATTCATGATTTTTCACTTCGGAGGTAAGGCTATACACTTATGTTTTTGTGATTTTCAAGAAATGTACTTTTCATGATAAATGTCTTCAAATGCATTTTATTCAACATATTTCTTCATAGTAAGTCATTCCAGATGTTTCTTCATCTATCTAAGCTGGAAAATCAGAAATTCATGATTTTTCACTTCGGAGGTAAGGCTATACACTTGTTTTTTGTGATTTTCAAGAAATGTACTTTTCATGATAAATGTCTTCAAATGCATTTTATTCAACATATTTCTTCATAGTAAGTCATTGCAGATGTTTCTTCATCTATCTAAGCTGGATAATCAGAACTTTAAAATTCATGATTTTTCACTTCGGAGGTAAGGCTATACACTTATGTTTTTGTGATTTTCCAAGAAATGTACTTTTCATGATAAATGTCTTCAAATGCATTTTATTCAACATATTTCTTCATAGTAAGTCATTCCAGATGTTTCTTCATCTATCTAAGCTGGAAAATCAGAACTTTAAAATTCATGATTTTTCACTTCGGAGGTAAGGCTATACACTTATGTTTTTGTGATTTTCAAGAAATGTACTTTTCATGATAAATGTCTTCAAATGCATTTTATTCAACATATTTCTTCATAGTAAGTCATTCCAGATGTTTCTTCATCTATCTAAGCTGGAAAATCAGAACTTTAAAATTCATGATTTTTCACTTCGGAGGTAAGGCTATACACTTATGTTTTTGTGATTTTCAAGAAATGTACTTTTCATGATAAATGTCTTCAAATGCATTTTATTCAACATATTTCTTCATAGTAAGTCATTCCAGATGTTTCTTCATCTATCTAAGCTGGAAAATCAGAACTTTAAAATTCATGATTTTTCACTCTGGAGGTAAGGCTATATATACACTTATGTTTTTGTGATTTTCCAAGAAATGTACTTTTCATGATAAATGTCTTCAAATGCATTTTATTCAACATATTTCTTCATAGTAAGTCATTCCAGATGTTTCTTCATCTATCTAAGCTGGAAAATCAGAACTTTAAAATTCATGATTTTTCACTTCGGAGGTAAGGCTATACACTTGTTTTTGTGATTTTCCAAGAAATGTACTTTTCATGATAAATGTCTTCAAATGCATTTTATTCAACATATTTCTTCATAGTAAGTCATTGCATATGTTTCTTCATCTATCTAAGCTGGATAATGAGAACTTTAAAATTCATGATTTTTCACTTCGGAGGTAAGGCTATACACTTATGTTTTTGTGATTTTCAAGAAATGTACTTTTCATGATAAATGTCTTCAAATGCATTTTATTCAACATATTTCTTCATAGTAAGTCATTCCAGATGTTTCTTCATCTATCTAAGCTGGAAAATCAGAACTTTAAAATTCATGATTTTTCACTTGGAGGTAAGTAAGGCTATACACTTATGTTTTTGTGATTTTCAAGAAATGTACTTTTCATGATAAATGTCTTCAAATGCATTTTATTCAACATATTTCTTCATAGTAAGTCATTCCAGATGTTTCTTCATCTATCTAAGCTGGAAAATCAGAACTTTAAAATTCATGATTTTTCACTTCGGAGGTAAGGCTATACACTTATGTTTTTGTGATTTTCCAAGAAATGTACTTTTCATGATAAATGTCTTCAAATGCATTTTATTCAACATATTTCTTCATAGTAAGTCATTCCAGATGTTTCTTCATCTATCTAAGCTGGAAAATCAGAACTTTAAAATTCATGATTTTTCACTTCGGAGGTAAGGCTATACACTTATTTTTTGTGATTTTCAAGAAATGTACTTTTCATGATAAATGTCTTCAAATGCATTTTATTCAACATATTTCTTCATAGTAAGTCATTCCAGATGTTTCTTCATCTATCTAAGCTGGAAAATCAGAACTTTAAAATTCATGATTTTTCACTTCGGAGGTAAGGCTATACACTTATGTTTTTGTGATTTTCCAAGAAATGTACTTTTCATGATAAATGTCTTCAAATGCATTTTATTCAACATATTTCTTCATAGTAAGTCATTCCAGATGTTTCTTCATCTATCTAAGCTGGAAAATCAGAACTTTAAAATTCATGATTTTTCACTTCGGAGGTAAGGCTATACACTTATGTTTTTGTGATTTTCAAGAAATGTACTTTTCATGATAAATGTCTTCAAATGCATTTTATTCAACATATTTCTTCATAGTAAGTCATTCCAGATGTTTCTTCATCTATCTAAGCTGGAAAATCAGAACTTTAAAATTCATGATTTTTCACTTCGGAGGTAGGCTATACACTTATGTTTTTGTGATTTTCCAAGAAATGTACTTTTCATGATAAATGTCTTCAAATGCATTTTATTCAACATATTTCTTCATAGTAAGTCATTCCAGATGTTTCTTCATCTATCTAAGCTGGAAAATCAGAACTTTAAAATTCATGATTTTTCACTTCGGAGGTAAGGCTATACACTTATGTTTTTGTGATTTTCAAGAAATGTACTTTTCATGATAAATGTCTTCAAATGCATTTTATTCAACATATTTCTTCATAGTAAGTCATTCCAGATGTTTCTTCATCTATCTAAGCTGGAAAATCAGAACTTTAAAATTCATGATTTTTCACTTCGGAGGTAAGGCTATACACTTATGTTTTTGTGATTTTCAAGAAATGTACTTTTCATGATAAATGTCTTCAAATGCATTTTATTCAACATATTTCTTCATAGTAAGTCATTCCAGATGTTTCTTCATCTATCTAAGCTGGAAAATCAGAACTTTAAAATTCATGATTTTTCACTTCGGAGGTAAGGCTATACACTTATTTTTTGTGATTTTCCAAGAAATGTACTTTTCATGATAAATGTCTTCAAATGCATTTTATTCAACATATTTCTTCATACGCGGTCATTCAGATGTTTCTTCATCTATCTAAGCTGGATAATGAGAACTTTAAAATTCATGATTTTTCACTTCGGAGGTAAGGCTATACACTTATGTTTTTGTGATTTTCAAGAAATGTACTTTTCATGATAAATGTCTTCAAATGCATTTTATTCAACATATTTCTTCATAGTAAGTCATTCCAGATGTTTCTTCATCTATCTAAGCTGGAAAATCAGAACTTTAAAATTCATGATTTTTCACTTCGGAGGTAAGGCTATACACTTATGTTTTTGTGATTTTCCAAGAAATGTACTTTTCATGATAAATGTCTTCAAATGCATTTTATTCAACATATTTCTTCATAGTAAGTCATTCCAGATGTTTCTTCATCTATCTAAGCTGGAAAATCAGAACTTTAAAATTCATGATTTTTCACTTCGGAGGTAAGGCTATACACTTATGTTTTTGTGATTTTCAAAGAAATGTACTTTTCATGATAAATGTCTTCAAATGCATTTTATTCAACATATTTCTTCATAGTAAGTCATTCCAGATGTTTCTTCATCTATCTAAGCTGGAAAATCAGAACTTTAAAATTCATGATTTTTCACTCTGGAGGTAAGGCTATACACTTATGTTTTTGTGATTTTCCAAGAAATGTACTTTTCATGATAAATGTCTTCAAATGCATTTTATTCAACATATTTCTTCATAGTAAGTCATTCCAGATGTTTCTTCATCTATCTAAGCTGGAAAATCAGAACTTTAAAATTCATGATTTTTCACTTCGGAGGTAAGGCTATACACTTGTTTTTGTGATTTTCCAAGAAATGTACTTTTCATGATAAATGTCTTCAAATGCATTTTATTCAACATATTTCTTCATAGTAAGTCATTGCAGATGTTTCTTCATCTATCTAAGCTGGAAAATCAGAACTTTAAAATTCATGATTTTTCACTTCGGAGGTAAGGCTATACACTTATGTTTTTGTGATTTTCCAAGAAATGTACTTTTCATGATAAATGTCTTCAAATGCATTTTATTCAACATATTTCTTCATAGTAAGTCATTCCAGATGTTTCTTCATCTATCTAAGCTGGAAAATCAGAACTTTAAAATTCATGATTTTTCACTTCGGAGGTAAGGCTATACACTTATGTTTTTGTGATTTTCAAGAAATGTACTTTTCATGATAAATGTCTTCAAATGCATTTTATTCAACATATTTCTTCATAGTAAGTCATTCCAGATGTTTCTTCATCTATCTAAGCTGGAAAATCAGAACTTTAAAATTCATGATTTTTCACTTCGGAGGTAAGGCTATACACTTATGTTTTTGTGATTTTCAAAAAATGTACTTTTCATGATAAATGTCTTCAAATGCATTTTATTCAACATATTTCTTCATAGTAAGTCATTCCAGATGTTTCTTCATCTATCTAAGCTGGAAAATCAGAACTTTAAAATTCATGATTTTTCACTTCGGAGGTAAGGCTATACACTTATGTTTTTGTGATTTTCCAAGAAATGTACTTTTCATGATAAATATCTTCAAATGCATTTTATTCAACATATTTCTTCATAGTAAGTCATTGCATATGTTTCTTCATCTATCTAAGCTGGATAATCAGAACTTTAAAATTCATGATTTTTCACTTCGGAGGTAAGGCTATACACTTATGTTTTTGTGATTTTCAAAGAAATGTACTTTTCATGATAAATGTCTTCAAATGCATTTTATTCAACATATTTCTTCATAGTAAGTCATTCCAGATGTTTCTTCATCTATCTAAGCTGGAAAATCAGAACTTTAAAATTCATGATTTTTCACTTCGGAGGTAAGGCTATACACTTATGTTTTTGTGATTTTCAAGAAATGTACTTTTCATGATAAATGTCTTCAAATGCATTTTATTCAACATATTTCTTCATAGTAAGTCATTCCAGATGTTTCTTCATCTATCTAAGCTGGAAAATCAGAACTTTAAAATTCATGATTTTTCACTTCGGAGGTAAGGCTATACACTTATGTTTTTGTGATTTTCCAAGAAATGTACTTTTCATGATAAATGTCTTCAAATGCATTTTATTCAACATATTTCTTCATAGTAAGTCATTCCAGATGTTTCTTCATCTATCTAAGCTGGAAAATCAGAACTTTAAAATTCATGATTTTTCACTTCGGAGGTAAGGCTATACACTTATGTTTTTGTGATTTTCAAGAAATGTACTTTTCATGATAAATGTCTTCAAATGCATTTTATTCAACATATTTCTTCATAGTAAGTCATTCCAGATGTTTCTTCATCTATCTAAGCTGGAAAATCAGAACTTTAAAATTCATGATTTTTCACTTCGGAGGTAAGGCTATACACTTGTTTTTGTGATTTTCCAAGAAATGTACTTTTCATGATAAATGTCTTCAAATGCATTTTATTCAACATATTTCTTCATAGTAATCATTCATATGTTTCTTCATCTATCTAAGCTGGATAATGAGAACTTTAAAATTCATGATTTTTCACTTCGGAGGTAAGGCTATACACTTATGTTTTTGTGATTTTCCAAGAAATGTACTTTTCATGATAAATGTCTTCAAATGCATTTTATTCAACATATTTCTTCATAGTAAGTCATTCCAGATGTTTCTTCATCTATCTAAGCTGGAAAATCAGAACTTTAAAATTCATGATTTTCACTTCGGAGGTAAGGCTATACACTTATGTTTTTGTGATTTTCCAAGAAATGTACTTTTCATGATAAATGTCTTCAAATGCATTTTATTCAACATATTTCTTCATAGTAAGTCATTCCAGATGTTTCTTCATCTATCTAAGCTGGAAAATCAGAACTTTAAAATTCATGATTTTTCACTCTGGAGGTAAGGCTATATATACACTTATGTTTTTGTGATTTTCCAAGAAATGTACTTTTCATGATAAATGTCTTCAAATGCATTTTATTCAACATATTTCTTCATAGTAAGTCATTCCAGATGTTTCTTCATCTATCTAAGCTGGAAAATCAGAACTTTAAAATTCATGATTTTTCACTTCGGAGGTAAGGCTATACACTTATGTTTTTGTGATTTTCAAGAAATGTACTTTTCATGATAAATGTCTTCAAATGCATTTTATTCAACATATTTCTTCATAGTAAGTCATTGCAGATGTTTCTTCATCTATCTAAGCTGGAAAATCAGAACTTTAAAATTCATGATTTTTCACTTCGGAGGTAAGGCTATACACTTATGTTTTTGTGATTTTCCAAGAAATGTACTTTTCATGATAAATGTCTTCAAATGCATTTTATTCAACATATTTCTTCATAGTAAGTCATTCCAGATGTTTCTTCATCTATCTAAGCTGGAAAATCAGAACTTTAAAATTCATGATTTTTCACTCTGGAGGTAAGGCTATATATACATTATGTTTTTTGTGATTTTCCAAGAAATGTACTTTTCATGATAAATGTCTTCAAATGCATTTTATTCAACATATTTCTTCATAGTAAGTCATTCCAGATGTTTCTTCATCTATCTAAGCTGGAAAATCAGAAATTTAAAATTCATGATTTTTCACTTCGGAGGTAAGGCTATACACTTATGTTTTTGTGATTTTCCAAGAAATGTACTTTTCATGATAAATGTCTTCAAATGCAACTTATTCAACATATTTCTTCATAGTAAGTCATTCCAGATGTTTCTTCATCTATCTAAGCTGGAAAATCAGAAATTCATGATTTTTCACTTCGGAGGTAAGGCTATATATACACTTGTTTTTTGTGATTTTCCAAGAAATGTACTTTTGTTTTGTTTTGTTTTATTTATTTAGCACATAATTTTACAATTATAGTGCAGGGAGGGGAACGAAGCCCTGGCGGGGCTTGTACAGAGTTCCTCCCCAATCAATAATCATAGTTACTTTGACTTGTAGGCCAACAAATAAACTATAAGATAAGCTATGTTATCTAATAAAGATGTAAGAGAGGAGAAGAAAAAAACACAGGGAGAAAAAGGCAAAGAAAAACAGAAGAAAGCAATGCAACAGGCAGATAATCAGGCAGCTTTTTGCATTCTAGTTGAAAACTAGAAGGGTCAAGTGTGGACTAGATGTTTTTCAAGGTCATTTTGAAAACGGATTGGGAGGGTATAGACCTTAATGGCAAACTTAAATCACTCCAAAGCATGGGACCTCTAAATCTGAGGTTGAATTGATGACTTTTAGTTCGGGCGGATGGTAGGAAGAGACTATTATAACTGTGTCTTGTTTGGTATGAATGTACATCAGTAGTAAAAATAAAGAAGTTCTGGAAGGTGTCTGGGAGATCTTCCTTCTTATTGATGAACTTGTGTATGAATAAGTGTGTTTGATAGACATTAACTTTGTCAATGGGTAGGAGAGAGTATTTTTAAATAGAGGTGCAGAGGGTGCGTATCTATTTGAGTGGGAGATCATTCTTAAAAACCTCTTTTGAATTAAAAGTGGTTTCTTTAGATAAGTAGGGTGTGTAGCCGCCCAGACTATATTGCAGTAGATCATAAAGGGATACACAAAGCTGTAGTATAGAGTTAAATGGGCTGAGGAGTGAATTAAGGGCAAACCTTTCTCAGTATGCCTATCATCTTCATAGATCTTTTGCAAACAAGATCAATATGGTTATACCAGGTTAGGCCTTCATCTATGACAACTCCTAGGAATTTTTGTACAGTTTACTTGCGTGAGTTCAGACCCGTTGATTTGTATTTTAGCATATTCTTTAGGATAATACTTATTTGTATTGCAAAAGATCATGAAGTTGCATTTTTTACATTGAGGGTTAGCTTGTTAAATTGGAACCACTTAGCTACAGTAGATAGTTCAGCATTGACTCTTTCAATCAGGGTGAAGAAATCAACATGGGTTGCTATGAGATTTGTATCATCTGCAAAAACACAGAAAAAAGTAGTTGCAGTACATGGCCAGATCATTGATGTAAATTAAAAATAATAAAGGGCCTAAAATTGAGCCCTGGGGAACTCCAAATAAGATTTCCGATTTCTTGGAAGAAAAACCATCTAGAGATACATATTGTTGTCTATTGTGGAGGTAGTTAGTGAACCATTTCAAGGCAGTATCTTCCACTCCATATCTGTTTAGTTTTTGAGATAAGGATGTCATGGTTTACAGTATCAAAGCTTTACTCAGGTCTATAAAGACCCCAAGGGCAAATTTTCTCTCATCAAGAGCAGTTGAGATATGATTGACAAGCTGTATTAATGCATGCTCGGTGGAGTATTTTTTACGGAAACCATATTGGTGTTTATATAGTATACTATTTTCAGCTATGTGCTTAGAGATTCTAGAGTAGACCAATTTTTCCAGAATTTTTTGAAATACAGGGCAGAATGGATATTGGTCTGTAGTTTCCAAATTCCTTAGTGTCACCAGTTTTGAATATAGGAATTACTTTAGCAATTTTGAGATCATGGGGAACTATTCAGATTGTAGTGATAAGGAGAGAATGTGAGTAAGAGGTTGGATAATGTAGTCAATGGTCTCTTTTAAGAGAATGCTCTTGATGCCATCGTGTCCTTGGGCTGAGTTCTTTAGGGCCATAGTGATACTGCGGACCTCCTGCATAGTAGTAGGGTCAAGATGTTGAAGTGGAAGATACTGCCCCTTGATTGCACTGCATGGATTCACATCAGAGTCCTGATACGGGATGCCAGATCAGAACCCGATGTTGACAAAAAATCATTGGAAGCCGTCTACTATTACATTAGGATTGGAGAGGCCCCTCAATCCCTTTCATCTCCACAGGTGCAGCTGATGGAGATTTCCTACGATTTAGTAAATGGTTGATGAGGTTCCATGTTGATTTAATGTCATTTGAAGCTTGGGAAAATTTATCAGCATAGAATTTTTTTCTTTGTTTTTCTTAATAGTGCAGTAAATTGATTTTTGAATTTCTTATAGGTTTCAATATTTGTAGGAGTTGGGTTAGAGATAGATTTCTGTAGAGCTTATTCTTTTTTCTGGAGTGTTTCTTTAATTCTTCTGTAATCCAAGGTTTACCCTTGGAGGAATTATTTTTAGATTTAGTGGATATCAGAGGAAATGATGATTCTAAGGCAGAATTAAAGAGTACATAGAAAGCGGAGTAAGCTTTGTTTACCTCTTGCAACATGAGAACCTCATCCCATGAAACAGTACTGATGGCTGTTTTGAAGGATTCCATTCCATTTCTGGTGAATTTACGATGTTTCATCTGACCAGTAACGGAACTACTTAGTGCCTTTAAGGGTCCATTTGGATGGATAATTTGGAATACCCGGGAGATGATCTGAGACATCACACATCAGGAGACCTGAAGTGACTTCATAATCCAGAGAATTAAACAGAATGTTATCAATGAGTGTAGCTGATGTCCTAGTAATTCGAGACGGCTTTGTGATTAATGGATAGAAATTAACAGAATAAAGTGCATTTAGGAAGTCAGTTGTTGATGTGAGTTCACCTTTGAGTAGATTTATATTGAAATCACCAAGAAGAATACATAACTTACCTTCCTTGTTTATAGTTTCTAGGGTAGAGTCAGTGCATCAATGAAGGTATGTATGTCAGAATCAGGTGGTCTATAAATACAGCCAATCAAAATGCTTTTCCTACTGAGAGGTAGACATGACGGGATTTCAATAAATATAGATTCCACTAGTGTACTGTCCAGGTCTGCACTTAGTTCCCTTCTGGGGATGAAATTGAAGGCGTTTGACACATATATCGAGACTCCCCCTCCTAATCTGTCTTTTCTGCACGAGTGAATGGCATTGTAGTGAGACAGGGGGTAGAGGCTGAGAATATCATCATTTAATCTAGTTTCAGAAAATGCCATGGCTGAGAAGGAATGTGACAAAGTGGATAGAAAGGTTTTCAAATCATCATAGTTTTTAGGCAGACTTCGGGTGTTTAAGTGGAAAGTAGAAAAAGCATTTTGATCTGGGCTGTGTTCAATAATGGTCTGGGACATTCTATTAAACTTATCTTCATCGAAATATTTACATGACAATTTTACAGTATTTGAATTGATGTGGTTCATATCAGGATTAAAGAAAGTCTCATAGATACCGTCATTGTCCGTGTTCAGCTCGAAAGGGCTCCAATCTATCGTGTCAATCTCTGCTGGGGTAGGGACCCCGTGTTTATCGGTTTGTGAGTCAATTGATGCCATAGAATAGTGGATAGTTCTGTACCTGGGAAGTGGGTCAACAACCAGATCAGTCTCGCGTACAGACCATAGAAGCTCCTTCGAAGATCGTTCGGTGTGCGGCCATATTTTCCCAGTGGAGGCAGTCTACCATTCAGCTGGTTGTAGCAGTGGAGGGCGACGCCCACTCCGGGATCGTGTTGACACGTTGCCATGGAGATGAGAAAGTTTGACAGGTTTGACCAGGCCTTGGCGATCATGCAGTCGAGTGGATGTAACGTTGCAAACATGAGCCACATAAACGATAATGACAGGACTGAAGCAATACCTGATTGAGAGTCCGTAAAGATTCTTCATACTGGGCATCGCTTGTACTGCTCCAGTTCTCCTATCTCTCTGACCACGAGCACTTTCTCATCCTCCGGCGTCGCTCCATTCAAACGAATGAAGATTTTACAATTCCTGGTCCAAGTTGCTTTGATCTTGTGCGTCTTTCCTGAGGCTGCGTGCTGCTTTTGCGATGTCGGCGTTCTTTTTCGTGAGGTGCTCGTTCAGATACACACCCGTCTTCTGCAGCTTGATGCCTTGTCTCATTAATTCGATTTTGTGCTTTCTGTTGACAAAACGAATTATGATGGCCGGTGGTTGCTGCACGTTGGTGTCGGTTTTTTTCGAGGAAGCGGGTGGCAAGCCGAGATGTTGTGGCTCTGAACGAGGATGTTTCTGCTCTCGAAGAACTGGAGAACCTGGCTTTCCAGCGTTTCGATCTCCTGCTCAGTTGGTGCGAGAGACGCATCAACGTTTTTAGCAGCAGCTCTGGAGTAGGATCGGTGCTTGGTCTTCAGTCCTGTGATGATTACATCGTCAATCCGTGAGTATTGCTCCGAGTCAGCCATACTCTTTTCCAGGGTGGCAATCCGTTTTTCTTTCGAGTTAAGCTCTCCCTTGAGTGAGTTGATCTCCTGCTGGAGACCTTCCACCTGGCCGATCAGCGTTAGTATCTGATGTTGTTGTGTGGCCATTTTGGCGATCTCCTGCTGAATGTTTGCCAGTGAAGCCTTGATCTGCTCCATATCGTTTTCCTCATGCTGAGGAGGGGTCTTCATGATAAATGTCTTCAAATGCATTTTATTCAACATATTTCTTCATAGTAAGTCATTCCAGATGTTTCTTCATCTATCTAAGCTGGATAATCAGAACTTTAAAATTCATGATTTTTCACTTCGGAGGTAAGGCTATACACTTATGTTTTTTGTGATTTTCCAAGAAATGTACTTTTCATGATAAATGTCTTCAAATGCATTTTATTCAACATATTTCTTCATAGTAAGTCATTCCAGATGTTTCTTCATCTATCTAAGCTGGAAAATCAGAACTTTAAAATTCATGATTTTCACTTCGGAGGGCTATATATACACTTATTTTTTGTGATTTTCCAAGAAATGTACTTTTCATGATAAATGTCTTCAAATGCATTTTATTCAACATATTTCTTCATAGTAAGTCATTCCAGATGTTTCTTCATCTATCTAAGCTGGATAATCAGAACTTTAAAATTCATGATTTTTCACTTCGGAGGTAAGGCTATACACTTATGTTTTTGTGATTTTCCAAGAAATGTACTTTTCATGATAAATGTCTTCAAATGCATTTTATTCAACATATTTCTTCATAGTAAGTCATTCCAGATGTTTCTTCATCTATCTAAGCTGGATAATCAGAACTTTAAAATTCATGATTTTTCACTTCGGAGGTAAGGCTATACACTTATGTTTTTGTGATTTTCCAAGAAATGTACTTTTCATGATAAATGTCTTCAAATGCATTTTATTCAACATATTTCTTCATAGTAAGTCATTCCAGATGTTTCTTCATCTATCTAAGCTGGAAAATCAGAACTTTAATTCATGATTTTTCACTTCGGAGGTAAGGCTATACACTTGTTTTTGTGATTTTCAAAGAAATGTACTTTTCATGATAAATGTCTTCAAATGCATTTTATTCAACATATTTCTTCATAGTAAGTCATTGCATATGTTTCTTCATCTATCTAAGCTGGATAATGAGAACTTTAAAATTCATGATTTTTCACTTCGGAGGTAAGGCTATACACTTATGTTTTTGTGATTTTCCAAGAAATGTACTTTTCATGATAAATGTCTTCAAATGCATTTTATTCAACATATTTCTTCATAGTAAGTCATTCAGATGTTTCTTCATCTATCTAAGCTGGAAAATCAGAACTTTAAAATTCATGATTTTTCACTCTGGAGGTAAGGCTATACACATGTTTTTGTGATTTTCCAAGAAATGTACTTTTCATGATAAATGTCTTCAAATGCATTTTATTCAACATATTTCTTCATAGTAAGTCATTCCAGATGTTTCTTCATCTATCTAAGCTGGAAAATCAGAACTTTAAAATTCATGATTTTTCACTTCGGAGGTAAGGCTATACACTTATGTTTTTGTGATTTTCCAAGAAATGTACTTTTCATGATAAATGTCTTCAAATGCATTTTATTCAACATATTTCTTCATAGTAAGTCATTCCAGATGTTTCTTCATCTATCTAAGCTGGAAAATCAGAACTTTAAAATTCATGATTTTTCACTTCGGAGGTAAGGCTATACACTTATGTTTTTGTGATTTTCCAAGAAATGTACTTTTCATGATAAATGTCTTCAAATGCATTTTATTCAACATATTTCTTCATAGTAAGTCATTCCAGATGTTTCTTCATCTATCTAAGCTGGAAAATCAGAACTTTAAAATTCATGATTTTTCACTTCGGAGGTAAGGCTATACACTTATGTTTTTGTGATTTTCAAGAAATGTACTTTTCATGATAAATGTCTTCAAATGCATTTTATTCAACATATTTCTTCATAGTAAGTCATTCAGATGTTTCTTCATCTATCTAAGCTGGATAATCAGAACTTTAAAATTCATGATTTTTCACTTCGGAGGTAAGGCTATACACTTATGTTTTTGTGATTTTCAAGAAATGTACTTTTCATGATAAATGTCTTCAAATGCATTTTATTCAACATATTTCTTCATAGTAAGTCATTCCAGATGTTTCTTCATCTATCTAAGCTGGAAAATCAGAACTTTAAAATTCATGATTTTTCACTTCGGAGGTAAGGCTATACACTTGTTTTTGTGATTTTCAAAGAAATGTACTTTTCATGATAAATGTCTTCAAATGCATTTTATTCAACATATTTCTTCATAGTAAGTCATTGCAGATGTTTCTTCATCTATCTAAGCTGGATAATGAGAACTTTAAAATTCATGATTTTTCACTTCGGAGGTAAGGCTATACACTTGTTTTTGTGATTTTCAAGAAATGTACTTTTCATGATAAATGTCTTCAAATGCATTTTATTCAACATATTTCTTCATAGTAAGTCATTCCAGATGTTTCTTCATCTATCTAAGCTGGAAAATCAGAACTTTAAAATTCATGATTTTTCACTCTGGAGGTAAGGCTATACACTTATGTTTTTGTGATTTTCCAAGAAATGTACTTTTCATGATAAATGTCTTCAAATGCATTTTATTCAACATATTTCTTCATAGTAAGTCATTCCAGATGTTTCTTCATCTATCTAAGCTGGAAAATCAGAACTTTAAAATTCATGATTTTTCACTTCGGAGGTAAGGCTATACACTTATGTTTTTGTGATTTTCAAGAAATGTACTTTTCATGATAAATGTCTTCAAATGCATTTTATTCAACATATTTCTTCATAGTAAGTCATTCCAGATGTTTCTTCATCTATCTAAGCTGGAAAATCAGAACTTTAAAATTCATGATTTTTCACTTCGGAGGTAAGGCTATACACTTATGTTTTTGTGATTTTCAAGAAATGTACTTTTCATGATAAATGTCTTCAAATGCATTTTATTCAACATATTTCTTCATAGTAAGTCATTCCAGATGTTTCTTCATCTATCTAAGCTGGAAAATCAGAACTTTAAAATTCATGATTTTTCACTTCGGAGGTAAGGCTATACACTTATGTTTTTGTGATTTTCAAGAAATGTACTTTTCATGATAAATGTCTTCAAATGCATTTTATTCAACATATTTCTTCATAGTAAGTCATTCCAGATGTTTCTTCATCTATCTAAGCTGGATAATCAGAACTTTAAAATTCATGATTTTTCACTTCGGAGGTAAGGCTATACACTTATGTTTTTGTGATTTTCCAAGAAATGTACTTTTCATGATAAATGTCTTCAAATGCATTTTATTCAACATATTTCTTCATAGTAAGTCATTCCAGATGTTTCTTCATCTATCTAAGCTGGAAAATCAGAACTTTAAAATTCATGATTTTTCACTCTGGAGGTAAGGCTATACACTTGTTTTTGTGATTTTCAAGAAATGTACTTTTCATGATAAATGTCTTCAAATGCATTTTATTCAACATATTTCTTCATAGTAAGTCATTCCAGATGTTTCTTCATCTATCTAAGCTGGAAAATCAGAACTTTAAAATTCATGATTTTTCACTTCGGAGGTAAGGCTATACACTTATGTTTTTGTGATTTTCCAAGAAATGTACTTTTCATGATAAATGTCTTCAAATGCATTTTATTCAACATATTTCTTCATAGTAAGTCATTCCAGATGTTTCTTCATCTATCTAAGCTGGAAAATCAGAACTTTAAAATTCATGATTTTTCACTTGGAGGTAAGGCTATACACTTATGTTTTTGTGATTTTCAAGAAATGTACTTTTCATGATAAATGTCTTCAAATGCATTTTATTCAACATATTTCTTCATAGTAAGTCATTCCAGATGTTTCTTCATCTATCTAAGCTGGAAAATCAGAACTTTAAAATTCATGATTTTTCACTTCGGAGGTAAGGCTATACACTTATGTTTTTGTGATTTTCAAGAAATGTACTTTTCATGATAAATGTCTTCAAATGCATTTTATTCAACATATTTCTTCATAGTAAGTCATTCCAGATGTTTCTTCATCTATCTAAGCTGGATAATCAGAACTTTAAAATTCATGATTTTTCACTTCGAGGTAAGGCTATACACTTATGTTTTTGTGATTTTCAAGAAATGTACTTTTCATGATAAATGTCTTCAAATGCATTTTATTCAACATATTTCTTCATAGTAAGTCATTCCAGATGTTTCTTCATCTATCTAAGCTGGAAAATCTTTAAAATTCATGATTTTTCACTTCGGAGGTAAGGCTATACACTTATGTTTTTGTGATTTTCAAAGAAATGTACTTTTCATGATAAATGTCTTCAAATGCATTTTATTCAACATATTTCTTCATAGTAAGTCATTGCAGATGTTTCTTCATCTATCTAAGCTGGATAATCAGAACTTTAAAATTCATGATTTTTCACTTCGGAGGTAAGGCTATACACTTATGTTTTTGTGATTTTCCAAGAAATGTACTTTTCATGATAAATGTCTTCAAATGCATTTTATTCAACATATTTCTTCATAGTAAGTCATTCCAGATGTTTCTTCATCTATCTAAGCTGGAAAATCAGAACTTTAACTTTAAAATTCATGATTTTTCACTCTGGAGGTAAGGCTATACACTTATGTTTTTGTGATTTTCCAAGAAATGTACTTTTCATGATAAATGTCTTCAAATGCATTTTATTCAACATATTTCTTCATAGTAAGTCATTCCAGATGTTTCTTCATCTATCTAAGCTGGAAAATCAGAACTTTAAAATTCATGATTTTTCACTTCGAGGTAAGGCTATACACTTGTTTTTGTGATTTTCAAGAAATGTACTTTTCATGATAAATGTCTTCAAATTCATTTTATTCAACATATTTCTTCATAGTAAGTCATTCCAGATGTTTCTTCATCTATCTAAGCTGGAAAATCAGAACTTTAAAATTCATGATTTTTCACTTCGGAGTAAGGCTATACACATGTTTTTGTGATTTTCAAGAAATGTACTTTTCATGATAAATGTCTTCAAATGCATTTTATTCAACATATTTCTTCATAGTAAGTCATTCCAGATGTTTCTTCATCTATCTAAGCTGGAAAATCAGAACTTTAAAATTCATGATTTTTCACTCTGGAGGTAAGGCTATACACTTATGTTTTTGTGATTTTCAAAGAAATGTACTTTTCATGATAAATGTCTTCAAATGCATTTTATTCAACATATTTCTTCATAGTAAGTCATTCCAGATGTTTCTTCATCTATCTAAGCTGGAAAATCAGAACTCAAAATTCATGATTTTTCACTTCGGAGGTAAGGCTATACACTTATGTTTTTGTGATTTTCAAGAAATGTACTTTTCATGATAAATGTCTTCAAATGCATTTTATTCAACATATTTCTTCATAGTAAGTCATTCCAGATGTTTCTTCATCTATCTAAGCTGGATAATCAGAACTTTAAAATTCATGATTTTTCACTTCGGAGGTAAGGCTATACACTTATGTTTTTGTGATTTTCAAGAAATGTACTTTTCATGATAAATGTCTTCAAATGCATTTTATTCAACATATTTCTTCATAGTAAGTCATTCCAGATGTTTCTTCATCTATCTAAGCTGGATAATCAGAACTTTAAAATTCATGATTTTTCACTTCGGAGGTAAGGCTATACACTTATGTTTTTGTGATTTTCAAGAAATGTACTTTTCATGATAAATGTCTTCAAATGCATTTTATTCAACATATTTCTTCATAGTAAGTCATTCCAGATGTTTCTTCATCTATCTAAGCTGGAAAATCAGAACTTTAAAATTCATGATTTTCACTTCGGAGGTAAGGCTATACACTTATTTTTTGATTTTCAAGAAATGTACTTTTCATGATAAATGTCTTCAAATGCATTTTATTCAACATATTTCTTCATAGTAAGTCATTCCAGATGTTTCTTCATCTATCTAAGCTGGAAAATCAGAACTTTAAAATTCATGATTTTTCACTTCGGAGGTAAGGCTATACACTTATGTTTTTGTGATTTTCAAAGAAATGTACTTTTCATGATAAATGTCTTCAAATGCATTTTATTCAACAAATTTCTTCATAGTAAGTCATTCCAGATGTTTCTTCATCTATCTAAGCTGGATAATCAGAACTTTAAAATTCATGATTTTTCACTTCGGAGGTAAGGCTATACACTTATGTTTTTGTGTGATTTTCAAGAAATGTACTTTTCATGATAAATGTCTTCAAATGCATTTTATTCAACATATTTCTTCATAGTAAGTCATTGCATATGTTTCTTCATCTATCTAAGCTGGATAATGAGAACTTTAAAATTCATGATTTTTCACTTCGGAGGTAAGGCTATACACTTATGTTTTTGTGATTTTCAAGAAATGTACTTTTCATGATAAATGTCTTCAAATGCATTTTATTCAACATATTTCTTCATAGTAAGTCATTCCAGATGTTTCTTCATCTATCTAAGCTGGAAAATCAGAACTTTAAAATTCATGATTTTTCACTTCGGAGGTAAAGGCTATACACATGTTTTTGTGATTTTCAAGAAATGTACTTTTCATGATAAATGTCTTCAAATGCATTTTATTCAACATATTTCTTCATAGTAAGTCATTCCAGATGTTTCTTCATCTATCTAAGCTGGAAAATCAGAACTTTAAAATTCATGATTTTTCACTTCGGAGGTAAGGCTATACACTTATGTTTTTGTGATTTTCAAGAAATGTACTTTTCATGATAAATGTCTTCAAATGCATTTTATTCAACATATTTCTTCATAGTAAGTCATTCCAGATGTTTCTTCATCTATCTAAGCTGGAAAATCAGAACTTTAAAATTCATGATTTTTCACTTCGGAGGTAAGGCTATACACTTATGTTTTTGTGATTTTCAAGAAATGTACTTTTCATGATAAATGTCTTCAAATGCATTTTATTCAACATATTTCTTCATAGTAAGTCATTCCAGATGTTTCTTCATCTATCTAAGCTGGAAAATCAGAACTTTAAAATTCATGATTTTTCACTTCGGAGGTAAAGCTATACACTTATGTTTTTGTGATTTTCAAAAAATGTACTTTTCATGATAAATGTCTTCAAATGCATCTTATTCAACATATTTCTTCATAGTAAGTCATTCCAGATGTTTCTTCATCTATCTAAAGCGGAAAATCAGAACTTTAAATTCATGATTTTTCACTTCGGAGGTAAGGCTATACACTTGTTTTTTTGTGATTTTCAAGAAATGTACTTTTCATGATAAATGTCTTCAAATGCATTTTATTCAACAAATTTCTTCATAGTAAGTCATTCCAGATGTTTCTTCATCTATCTAAGCTGGATAATGAGAACTTTAAAATTCATGATTTTTCACTTCGGAGGTAAGGCTATACACTTATGTTTTTGTGATTTTCAAGAAATGTACTTTTCATGATAAATGACTTCAAATGCATTTTATTCAACATATTTCTTCATAGTAAGTAATTGCATATGTTTCTTCATCTATCTAAGCTGGATAATGACAACTTTAAAATTCATGATTTTTCACTTCGGAGGTAAGGCTATACACTTATGTTTTTGTGATTTTCAAGAAATGTACTTTTCATGATAAATGTCTTCAAATGCATTTTATTCAACATATTTCTTCATAGTAAGTCATTCCAGATGTTTCTTCATCTATCTAAGCTGGATAATCAGAACTTTAAAATTCATGATTTTTCACTCTGGAGGTAAGGCTATACACTTATGTTTTTGTGATTTTCAAGAAATGTACTTTTCATGATAAATGTCTTCAAATGCATTTTATTCAACATATTTCTTCATAGTAAGTCATTCCAGATGTTTCTTCATCTATCTAAGCTGGACAATCAGAACTTTAAAATTCATGATTTTTCACTCTGGAGGTAAGGCTATACACTTATGTTTTTGTGATTTTCAAAAATGTACTTTTCATGATAAATGTCTTCAAATGCATTTTATTCAACATATTTCTTCATAGTAAGTCATTCCAGATGTTTCTTCATCTATCTAAGCTGGAAAATCAGAACTTTAAAATTCATGATTTTTCACTTCGGAGGTAAGGCTATACACTTGTTTTTTGATTTTCAAGAAATGTACTTTTCATGATAAATGTCTTCAAATGCATTTTATTCAACATATTTCTTCATAGTAAGTCATTCAGATGTTTCTTCATCTATCTAAGCTGGATAATCAGAACTTTAAAATTCATGATTTTTCACTTCGGAGGTAAGGCTATACACTTATGTTTTTGTGATTTTCAAGAAATGTACTTTTCATGATAAATGTCTTCAAATGCATTTTATTCAACATATTTCTTCATAGTAAGTCATTCCAGATGTTTCTTCATCTATCTAAGCTGGATAATCAGAACTTTAAAATTCATGATTTTTCACTTCGGAGGTAAGGCTATACACTTATGTTTTTGTGATTTTCAAGAAATGTACTTTTCATGATAAATGTCTTCAAATGCATTTTATTCAACATATTTCTTCATAGTAAGTCATTCCAGATGTTTCTTCATCTATCTAAGCTGGATAATCAGAACTTTAAAATTCATGATTTTTCACTTCGGAGGTAAGGCTATACACTTATGTTTTTGTGATTTTCAAGAAATGTACTTTTCATGATAAATGTCTTCAAATGCATTTTATTCAACATATTTCTTCATAGTAAGTCATTCCAGATGTTTCTTCATCTATCTAAGCTGGAAAATCAGAACTTTAAAATTCATGATTTTTCACTTCGGAGGTAAGGCTATACACTTATGTTTTTGTGATTTTCCAAGAAATGTACTTTTCATGATAAATGTCTTCAAATGCATTTTATTCAACATATTTCTTCATAGTAAGTCATTCCAGATGTTTCTTCATCTATCTAAGCTGGAAAATCAGAACTTTAAAATTCATGATTTTTCACTTCGGAGGTAAGGCTATACACTTATGTTTTTGTGATTTTCAAGAAATGTACTTTTCATGATAAATGTCTTCAAATGCATTTTATTCAACATATTTCTTCATAGTAAGTCATTCCAGATGTTTCTTCATCTATCTAAGCTGGAAAATCAGAACTTTAAAATTCATGATTTTTCACTTCGGAGGTAAGGCTATACACTTATGTTTTTGTGATTTTCCAAGAAATGTACTTTTCATGATAAATGTCTTCAAATGCATTTTATTCAACATATTTCTTCATAGTAAGTCATTCCAGATGTTTCTTCATCTATCTAAGCTGGAAAATCAGAACTTTAAAATTCATGATTTTTCACTTCGGAGGTAAGGCTATACACTTATGTTTTTGTGATTTTCAAGAAATGTACTTTTCATGATAAATGTCTTCAAATGCATTTTATTCAACATATTTCTTCATAGTAAGTCATTCCAGATGTTTCTTCATCTATCTAAGCTGGAAAATCAGAACTTTAAAATTCATGATTTTTCACTTCGGAGGTAAGGCTATACACTTGTTTTTGTGATTTTCAAGAAATGTACTTTTCATGATAAATGTCTTCAAATGCATTTTATTCAACATATTTCTTCATAGTAAGTCATTCCAGATGTTTCTTCATCTATCTAAGCTGGAAAATCAGAACTTTAAAATTCATGATTTTTCACTTCGGAGGTAAGGCTATACACTTATGTTTTTGTGATTTTCAAGAAATGTACTTTTCATGATAAATGTCTTCAAATGCATTTTATTCAACATATTTCTTCATAGTAAGTCATTCCAGATGTTTCTTCATCTATCTAAGCTGGAAAATCAGAACTTTAAAATTCATGATTTTCACTTCGGAGGTAAGCTATACACTTATGTTTTTGTGATTTTCAAGAAATGTACTTTTCATGATAAATGTCTTCAAATGCATTTTATTCAACATATTTCTTCATAGTAAGTCATTCCAGATGTTTCTTCATCTATCTAAGCTGGAAAATCAGAACTTTAAAATTCATGATTTTTCACTTCGGAGTAAGGCTATACTTGTTTTTTGTGATTTTCAAAGAAATGTACTTTTCATGATAAATGTCTTCAAATGCATTTTATTCAACAAATTTCTTCATAGTAAGTCATTCCAGATGTTTCTTCATCTATCTAAGCTGGATAATCAGAACTTTAAAATTCATGATTTTTCACTTCGGAGGTAAGGCTATACACTTATGTTTTTGTGATTTTCAAGAAATGTACTTTTCATGATAAATGACTTCAAATGCATTTTATTCAACATATTTCTCCATAGTAAGTAATTGCATATGTTTCTTCATCTATCTAAGCTGGATAATGAGAACTTTAAAATTCATGATTTTTCACTTCGGAGGTAAGGCTATACACTTATGTTTTTGTGATTTTCAAGAAATGTACTTTTCATGATAAATGTCTTCAAATGCATTTTATTCAACATATTTCTTCATAGTAAGTCATTCCAGATGTTTCTTCATCTATCTAAGCTGGAAAATCAGAACTTTAAAATTCATGATTTTTCACTTCGGAGGTAAGGCTATACACTTATGTTTTGTGATTTTCAAGAAATGTACTTTTCATGATAAATGTCTTCAAATGCATTTTATTCAACATATTTCTTCATAGTAAGTCATTCCAGATGTTTCTTCATCTATCTAAGCTGGAAAATCAGAACTTTAAAATTCATGATTTTTCACTCTGGAGTAAGGCTATACACTTATGTTTTTGTGATTTTCAAGAAATGTACTTTTCATGATAAATGTCTTCAAATGCATTTTATTCAACATATTTCTTCATAGTAAGTCATTCCAGATGTTTCTTCATCTATCTAAGCTGGAAAATCAGAACTTTAAAATTCATGATTTTCACTTCGGAGGTAAGGCTATACACTTATGTTTTTGTGATTTTCCAAGAAATGTACTTTTCATGATAAATGTCTTCAAATGCATTTTATTCAACATATTTCTTCATAGTAAGTCATTCCAGATGTTTCTTCATCTATCTAAGCTGGAAAATCAGAACTTTAAAAATTCATGATTTTTCACTTCGGAGGTAAGGCTATACACTTGTTTTTGTGATTTTCCAAGAAATGTACTTTTCATGATAAATGTCTTCAAATGCATTTTATTCAACATATTTCTTCATAGTAAGTCATTCCAGATGTTTCTTCATCTATCTAAGCTGGATAATCAGAACTTTAAAATTCATGATTTTTCACTTCGGAGGTAAGGCTATACACTTATGTTTTTGTGATTTTCCAAGAAATGTACTTTTCATGATAAATGTCTTCAAATGCATTTTATTCAACATATTTCTTCATAGTAAGTCATTCAGATGTTTCTTCATCTATCTAAGCTGGAAAATCAGAACTTTAAAATTCATGATTTTTCACTCTGGAGGTAAGGCTATACACTTATGTTTTTGTGATTTTCAAGAAATGTACTTTTCATGATAAATGTCTTCAAATGCATTTTATTCAACATATTTCTTCATAGTAAGTCATTCCAGATGTTTCTTCATCTATCTAAGCTGGAAAATCAGAACTTTAAAATTCATGATTTTTCACTTCTGAGGTAAGGCTATACACTTGTTTTTTGTGATTTTCAAGAAATGTACTTTTCATGATAAATGTCTTCAAATGCATTTTATTCAACATATTTCTTCATAGTAAGTCATTGCAGATGTTTCTTCATCTATCTAAGCTGGATAATCAGAACTTTAAAATTCATGATTTTTCACTTCGGAGGTAAGGCTATACACATGTTTTTGTGATTTTCCAAGAAATGTACTTTTCATGATAAATGTCTTCAAATGCATTTTATTCAACATATTTCTTCATAGTAAGTCATTCCAGATGTTTCTTCATCTATCTAAGCTGGAAAATCAGAACTTTAAAATTCATGATTTTTCACTTCGGAGGTAAGGCTATACACTTGTTTTTGTGATTTTCCAAGAAATGTACTTTTCATGATAAATGTCTTCAAATGCATTTTATTCAACATATTTCTTCATAGTAAGTCATTCCAGATGTTTCTTCATCTATCTAAGCTGGAAAATCAGAACTTTAAAATTCATGATTTTTCACTTCGGAGGTAAGGCTATACACTTATGTTTTTGTGATTTTCCAAGAAATGTACTTTTCATGATAAATGTCTTCAAATGCATTTTATTCAACATATTTCTTCATAGTAAGTCATTCCAGATGTTTCTTCATCTATCTAAGCTGGAAAATCAGAACTTTAAAATTCATGATTTTTCACTTCGGAGGTAAGGCTATACACTTATGTTTTTGTGATTTTC
>JAINUG010000906.1:5000-43412 GCA_029706075.1 Aldrovandia affinis | reverse complement strand
CACACACACTCACATACACACACATACACAGTCACACACACACACACACACACACACACAGACAACAGTCACACACACACACACAGTCACACACACACACATTGTAAGCAGTGCTTTTCAGTCACAGTTCAGACAGCAAATGACTAGTGAATTCTAAAAATAAGTGTCAAGTTTCAACATAGAACCAAATAAGTATTTTAATGATTTTACAATACCACTCAGTTGAGTTATGTAAAAAAAAAACATAACTTGTTGTTATTATTTATGATTAATTAATAAAAATAACTATTTTTTTCTTTTGTTTTTTTCACAGTATGTCAGGTAAAGGGTTAATGGCTTAGCAATCTGTTGCCTCTGCATTTTAGACCATAAAAAGCCTCAAAGTTCACTGCTGGATGACTTCCCAAAGTCCTAAGGTGGTGCCACTAAACAAGAAAAGAATACAAATACATCACCTTATTTTTTAGAAAAATGTATACGGTACAGTATGGATATAGCCTTAAAATGACAAATCCTTTCTAAAATGAAGTGACGTTTTTCTGTTGTGGAGTACCCTCTACCTGTTTTGTAAATATCAGGCCGATTTTCAACAATTGATTTTGAATAAAAGATTGATTTGGGGAGGAAAAATTGTAATGGCTGATACAGTTCTAACAAGGGGAAACACATGGAATGCTGTTCTGTAATTTTGTGAGAGAAAAACAAATCAATCTCTGTGGTAGTATTCCTGCAGTGTTACTGTAAGTTTCACTGCTGGCCCATGTGTGCTCTCTCTCTCCATTTTATCTCCAGCAGAACTGTCTGTACAGGAACGGCATTCTGCTGAAGAGAAAAACAGCATTCCCCAAGATGCTTTGGGCTTGAAAATATAAATATAGGCGCTTGCTCTAAGTGCAGGTCACTGCCTGGGTTCGAGTCCAGGCTGTGCCAGCCCAGTGCTGGATGGGACTCACGTTCGGGAGCAGCAATTGGCTGTCTGCCCAAGGGTGAGGGGGGATGGAAGCCTGCATGAGTTTGCTGTGTGCAAGCGGCTCAGTGTTTCTGAGTTACGGTCACAAAATCTGGGAAAAAACTAAAAACTCCTGATTTGAAAAACGATTTATTTATTTTTATACATTTTGTTTCAGATTTTTCTGCATTTTTCTCCCCAATTTGGAAGCCAATCACACGCTCTATTTATTTCAATTAACCCTCCCCCCACTGACTCTCCCCCCGTCTCTACGGGGAAAGCTACTCTCCGAGGCCGGTGATGATCCACCTCCTTCAAGACGGAACACATCGACCCCCTTTCTAGAGACTCCCTTACGTGCTTCACAGCGAGTTTGTGCCAACCACCCTCCCCCTCCCTCAGGAGCGGACAGACAAATGCCGCCTGGTGTGAGACTTTAAGATTTATTTAACAAGAATATAATTATTTTATAGATACAGAACCTTGCAAATAAGGTTGTTGAAGCGCTCAGCTCTGGGTCACATGATGTGAATATTGCTGTTTTCTCTGTTGCTGGAACCGCTAGCCATCAGCGGGGGATTTTACTGGCTCCTGCAGTTCTGTCCCCTGCACAGAGCTTTGCTGTGGACTGCCCGTGTCCCGTAGAGAGCACAAGGGCTTTACTGCACGGTGCGGGGTGAATGGTGCCTCAGGGGAAGGTCTGTTCCTGTCCTGCACAGGGCAGAGACCCTAAATTAGTGTCTCATTCCTGCCATCATGTTAGATCTTCTGGGTCTTGTGGCAGAAGCTCTATCTCGTGGCAGCAGGGATCAGCAACCCTGTATAGAGTGAATTCAGTGTCAAATGTATGTATACGTAAAACAAACAAAACAGAACAAACAAAAAAAAGATTTGCAAATATAAATCAAACTTGCAAATGTAAAAATACAACCTGTATGTGTAAAAACACGCTTTGCAAATGGCAAATCAAAACTGGCAAGAAACAAAAAAAGCTATCTGTTAGTGAAATATCAAGGCAGGCATTGTTCACCAATCAGGAGAGGTCTCTGCCAAGCCAATCAGGATTATCCCTGCTGTCTTGACCTTGTAAACTGTGGCTATGTGAATGCCGCTCCCACATCCTAAGCAGAAATATACAGAAACAGTTCAGAGAGCAACTAACGAAGTAAATATAACTATTTAGCAAATTCTGAAAATGGGTGCCCTCTTGGTAACAGTGCCTAGTCACAATTTGGAACATAGAACCTCATAAATATTTTAATCATTTTAAAATCTACTGCGACTGAATTTTCAGATTGCAAAAAGTCAATTTCCAGGACATTACTGTCTGATTCAGTCATCTCTACCACTCTGTAAAGTATGTTAAAAAAACATTTGTTATAATTGACCCAAGTAATAAAAAAGAATCAAATACATAATTTTTTTTTAAATAGATTTTTCACAGTGTGTCTCTGTTAAAGGGTTAAAGTCCTCACAATTTATTGCAACATAATTTTCAGATAGCCAGAAGTCTGAAGTCCATACCCTATAATAATATAATGTTATCTCCTTAAACAAACTCATTCACTTTGTCACGTCCAGTCTCTAAATCACCTTGCACAGGTGCAGACACCATTTTGTGGGGTGGATTCGTAATGTGAGTTACAGACTGAGAACTTCTACACACCTCGATTCCTGGGAACAGAAGAGTGAAACAGGTATGTTTAGAAGACACACGCTCTCTCTTTCCTCCCTCACACACACACTCTAAGCAGTAACATACAGCTACACTGTGGTAGTTATAGTAATTTAGCGAATTGGCACAGTAAGTAAGTAAGTAAGTAAGACTTTATTTATATAGCACCTTTCATACAAGAATTGCAGTTCAAAGCGCTTTACACAGAATGCATAATCAGAGAAGATTAAAATATATATAGTGCAAGATCAATTTAGTAGTGCAAGTCAGAGTTAATCAAAAGCTTTGGTAAAAAGATAGGTTTTAAGTTGTCTTTTGAAAATGTCTAGTGTGTTGGCTTCCTGATATTTATGGGTAATGTGTTCCATAATTTGGGGGCGTAGTTGACAAAGGCCGCATCACCAACCTTCTTATGACAGTTTCTGGTGATCTCTAATAGACCTGCATCTGATGATCTCAGTGTTCTAGCTGGTGTGTAATTTGTAAGAGATTTAGCTATGTAGTTAGGTCCTTGTCCATTTAGAGCTTTGTAAGTGAGAAGGAGGACCTTAAAGTCTATTCTAAAGGTTACAGGAAGCCAGTGTAGAGCAGCTAGGACAGGACTAATGTGTTCTCTCCTTTTAGTTTTGGTTAATAATCTAGCTGCAGAGTTTTGAATGAGCTGGAGTCTTTCAATGGTTTTCTTGGGAAGACCAGTGAAGAGTGAGTTACAGTAGTCTAACCGGCTAGATATGAAAGCATGAATTAGCTTCTCAGCATCGTTTTGATTTATAAATCGTCGTACCTTTGCTATATTTCTGAGGTGAAAAATGATGTTTTAGTCACTTTATTTATATGGGAGTTGAAATTCAGTTCTGAGTCTAGGATGACACCAAGGCTTGTGACCTCAGATTTGATCCAGGGGTTAATCCTCCCAAGTTTTTAATTAGCATTTCTCTTTTTGTTTTGGGGCCGATAAGTAGAATTTCAGTTTTATCCTCATTTAATCTCAGGAAGTTATTGCTCATCCATTTATTTATTGCTAATAGGCAGTTGGTAATGGAGTTTATAGCTGCCGTATCATTTTGGTTCTGCGGATATATACAATTGTGTATCATCCGCATAGCTGTGGAAACCTACATTTTGTTCCTGATGATGTCACCCAGTGGTAGCATGTAAAGGGAGAAAAGCAAAGGACCTAGGCAGCTCCCTTGTGCAACCCCATAGCAGTTGTCGTATTTCTCAGACATATAGCCTCCCAAGCTAATATAGAATTTCCTTCCTCTGATGTATGTTTTGAGCCAGTTCAAAACACAGTCAGAGAAACCAACATACTTTTCGAGACGATTTATTAGAATATCATGATCAATAGTGTCGAATGCTGCACTGAGATCTAACAGAACGAGGATAGACACCTTGTTCTCATCAGAGTTTAGTCTGAGGTCGCTAATTATTTTGGTAAGAGCAGTTTCAGTGCTGTGAAATTTTCTGAAGCCTGACTGATATTCTTCTAGTATGTTGTTTTCTTTGAGAAAGGAATTTATTTGAACTGAAACTATCTTTTCAAGTACTTTACTAATGAATGGAAGGTTGGATATCGGTCTATAGTTTGCCAGAACATTACTATCTAAGTTGGATTTCTTTAATAAGGGTTTCACAACTGCTGTTTTAAAGGTATCAGGGAAGATACCAGTTCTAAGGGATGTATTTATGATGTCCAGGACAGGGCTTGAGACACTATTAAACACCCGTTTAAAAAATGCTGTAGGTACAGGATCAATGTCTGAAGTGGAGGAGTTACAATCGGAGACAGTTTTACAAAGTTCACTTAATGTGATACATGTGAAACTTCCCATGGTTGCATTGCACACTTTGCTGGAATCAGCTTTATTTCTATCAGGGGTAATACTGGCTCTGATTGAAGTTATTTTGTTGTTGAAAAACAGTGCAAGTTCTTCACACTTAACTGTTGAGGACTGTGGAGGGGTGGGGGCAGTGTTGAGCAGTTGATCAATAGTGGAGAACAGAACTCTGGAATTTCCAGCGTTATCTGTGATAATTTTTGAGAAGTAATCCTTCCTTGCTAGGCGGATGGTTTTGTTATAGGCAGTTAACGCATCTTTGTAGATATTACAATGGATTACTGTTTTTGTTTTCCTCCATTTTCTCTCAGTTGCACGACATTTCCTTTTGCCTCGCTGACAACATTATGATTTAGCCAGGGGGAGGCTCTGGCTATCGACTTCTTTTGGTTTTCAGCGGGGCAACATAGTTTAACACAGATGACAGTGCATCGTTGAGATTTTCTACCATTTCATTTAGAGAGCTGTCATGACTGTGTGGCTCATATAGTCTAATGAGATCAGAGTACTTTGATTCAGCTTTGTCATCTAGGAGCCTCTTTTGGACTATAACTTCTTTTTTGTTCTGGTTAAGGTTATCTCAGTGTCAAAGAATATACAGTGATGGTCTGAGAGAGGTAATTCTGTTATTGAGACATTATTGATGTTTAGCCCAGTAGTTATTACTAAGTCTAATGTGTTACCGTGCCGGTGAGTTGGTTCAGTTATATGTTGCGTTAGATCAAAGCTGTCCAGTGTATTTATAAGTTCTATAGTTTTGGAGTCTGATTTTTTATTGAAGTGTATATTCAGATCTCCATTTAGGATTACTTTATCGTATCTGGTCACACATAGAGAGATCAGCTCAGAGAACTCCTGTATGAATATTGGTGAGTATTTAGGTGGGCGGTATATTGTAACTAATATTGTTGATTCGGTTTTGAGCTCAATGGCAAGGTATTCCATTGACATGAATTCACCTAGTTCAGTGATTCTAAACATAAGTTTTGAAGAGAAAATAGCTGCAACTCCTCCTCCTCTTCTGTTTTTTCTGGGCAATTGATGAAAGCTATAATTTGGTGGGCAGGTCTCAATCATTATTGCTGTGGCTGTATCATTATTCAGCCAAGTTTCAACTAAACAGATGCAATCTAAGTTATTTTCTATGATCAGATCATTAACTAAAAAAGTTTTATTATTCAGTGATCTGACATTTAGGAGGCTAATTTTATCTGTTGGACATGTACGTCAGGGGAGGAGATTTGTTTTGGCTGGACATTGATAACTAAAGGCACATCTACTAAATTGCTTAGACAAACCCCAGTAGGTCTGCGACCTGGAGCAGATTTTTCTCTTCGGACAGTAAGTGGCAGTCTAGCACTAATTCTCACACTAATCAGGTCAGGGGAGCTGGAGTCCGAAAATTTTTGTGTATACTCCGCCCTGGTATCTTCAATCTGGGCAGTCTGTACCTCCCTATCCATAATACTAGTACTAATTTCCCTCCCTGCCCCCCCAGTCCCTAGTTTAAATATTCCTCCGCTACCCTAAGCATACGCTGGCCCAATGCATCAGTACCCCTCGGTTCAAGTGTAACCCGTCCCGCTTGTACAGGTCACCAGATATAAAACATGAAAATACATCACCTAATGTTTCAGAATATGCGCATGGTCAGTCACAGTTCAGACAGCAAATAACTAGTGAATTCTGAAAATAAGTGTCAAGTTTCAACATAGAACCAAATAAGTATTTTAATGATTTTACGATACCACTCAGTTGAGTTATGTAATAAAAAACAATTTGTTGTTATTATTTATTAAGTAATAAAAATGAGCAAATAACTATTTTTTTCTTTTGTTTTTCTCACAGTATGTCAGGTAAAGGGTTAATGGTTTAGCAATCTGTTGCCTCTGCATTTTAGACCATAAAAAGCCTCAAAGTCCACTGCTGGATGACTGATCCAAGGTGGTGCCACTAAACAATAAAATAATGCAAATACATCACCTTATTTTTTAGAAAAATGTATATGGTACAGTATGGATATAGCCTTAAAATGACAAACCCTTTCTAAAATGAAGTGATGTTGTTCTATTGTGGAGTACCCTCTACCTCTTTTGTAAATATCAGGCTGATTTTCAACAATTGATTTTGAATAAAAGATTGATTTTGGGAGGAAATATTCTATGTAATGGCTGATACAGTTCTAACAAGGGGAAACACATGGAATGCTGTTCTGTAATTTTGTGAGAGAAAAACAAACCAATCTCTGTGGTAGTATTCCTGCAGTGTTACTCTAAGTTTCACTGCTGGCCCATGTGTGCTCTCTCTCTCATTTTATCTCCAGCAGAACTGTCTGTACAGGAACGGCATTCTGCTGAAGAGAAAAACACAATTTTGAATTTTTGAACACGATTTGAATTTGACATTATATCAATTTGATATGCATGTCCTTTCCTCTGTAACACAACATTATATCTTGGTATCTGCTGCAGGAAACATGGGCTTCATCTAAAATGTGAACACGACACATGGATTATTGTTACATCATTACTATTTGAAAATGTCAGCTAATGTATGATAATAAATCTCCAATTGACTGTTTACAGATCAATGTGGATACCGCATATCACCGTAATATAAGCAGATGGAGACATACATGGTGTGAGACTAAGATTTATTTAATAGGAATATCATTATTTTGTAGATACAGAACCTTGCAAATAAGGTTGTTGAAGCGCTCAGCTCTGGGTCACATGATGTGAATATTGCCATTTTCTCCTCTGGGGGAAACTGTTTTGTTACAGCATATGATGACCATGTGATTTGGTCCAGTGAAATATTTAGATGCAAATAAAGCAATAATTGTATTACTTGAGAGAGAGTAAACAGATTTTTTAAAATATGACACTCATTGACAGAAAATATCTATTTAATCTGATCTGATGCATTAAACATGTTTTTAACTTTAAAAATTTTAAAAGGAGTTTTTATGAATGTAACTATCTGTAATTTAGCAATTTCCACAATGGTGAGGATATTTAAAAAAAAGTTAAATCCTGTCCTGAAATTGAAGATGGGATGTTGAAAGGTGGCAGTGTTAGCATAATGGTTAAGAAACAGGGTTTGTAACACAAAGGTTGCAGGTTCGATCCCAGGTGGGGCACTGCCATTGTATCTTCGAGCAAGGCACTTAACCTGGATTGCTTCAGTAAAATATCCAGCTGTGCAAATAGATTGTATGTAAAGAAATGTGAAACTGTAAGTCACTCTCTGTGGTTCTCTGTGGCTCAGTTGGTAGAGCACAGTGTTGGCAACGCTTAGGTTGTGGGTTCAATCCCCACTGGGGCCACATATACTGAAAATGTATACATTCACTACTGTAAGTCGCTTTGGATAAAAGCGTCTGCTAAATGGCGTATATTATAAGAGCGTCTGCTAAACGCCTGTAATGTAAGATGAACATTTTCATGAATTTATTAAATCTACAGTCATTTTTTTCAGTGGTTTGTTGGAAGGGAAAAAGTGCAGAAAAAGACCATGAAGATATATTTAAAATCACTGGGGTTGAACAGCAGCCTTTCGGTGCACAGGAGGAACATTCTCCCTAATGCCGCCTCTCATTGTAAATGAGCAGTGTCATTCCCTGTGTGGAGAATTTCACATTCTCACCTCTAGGGGTCAGTACTGAGCGCCCGGTTTTAGAAGCATCAGAGCAAAGTGTACCTTTATTCCTAAAGCTATTGCTGCAATAAACACCAATCTACACTGATATGCATTGTATTCTTTATTACTATATATTAGAGATGCACCGATTGCGATTTTCTTGGCCGATTCCGATTTCCAATTTTTGATTAGTCTGACTTGCGATACCGATTTTGGCGATTCGATTTTTTTTTTCCTAAAAACAATAATTGACAACTTACACAAACATTTTTGTAACTTTGCTTTAATAGAAAATTAAGATTGACAATTCTGAGGTAGGTCAGAAGCATGAGGTAGGTCTCACTAAAACACATTTCAAAATAAAAAAGTGTTCCAGGTTACTGGACAGAGCTTTTCTTTTTTGTGCAAATTAAATTAAATGATGAATAAAAGAGAATCCAACAACAGTGGCATGTAGCCTTGAAGTAATAAATAAAAAGAAACGAGTAGTTTAAATGTACTGACATGGTGACAGACCATTAGTCCGGAAATATTTATTTAAAACACTAACGTTATATTCTGATGACAGATGACACAAGCCCTTTTTCCATTAAATAATTATATGGCTTCAACTTGATGTGCATCAGAAAGTTATTGCGACAATGCTAATGGAAAACAGGTTAGTTCGAACCTATGATGCGCTAGACTAATTTGTTTGCTAGAGGTGGATTAGAGTAGATCCCAATTCTATATAGTGCAATGGAAAACACTTGTAGCGATATAAGGGCGGATGTTTCAGTTGCGGAGCTTGTCAAAGGCATTGAAACAAGCCGCTCTTCAGCAGAATTTCGTTATTTGCGTGAGTCAGGTAGCCTAACGACTACGACTTTAACTAGCTTCAAAGCCTAGATAAAAATGTTTCAAACTAGGAGTAATTGGAAAAGAGGCGATGCTTGCTGTTTCTGAGTTTGTTTGATAGTGGAAACGCACAGCTGTGGTTTAGCTAGAAATTGTTAGATGAATTTATCATTAGGTCTAATAAGTTAGATTTGTATGAGTGAATAGCACTGTTTCATAACGTCACTCATTAGCGAACATAATGATTTCAGTGCAATTCAGTGCTTCAGCAGGGCATTATTACGTCAAGTGTATGCACTACCACCATGTTCTATTAATGGAAAATGGTTCAGAGGAACCGAACTAAGCGCAACGAAGTTAATTATTAATTAACCCCGGTACCTACGGTACTGTAGAAAAAGAGTTGGTCAACCTAAATGATTAGGTTGGTCGTTCCGAACGCGTTTTCGAGGTTGTTCCTCCGCGGCTTATTTTCGATTGACATGTATGACAAACTGAAAGCTTTAAGTGTTCAGCGCTGCGCTCATCTGATCTGTCTGCATTGGCTCACGGGTGCGCACGTCACGTGAAAAAGAGGGCGAGGAGCCAACCGGCGCACAGAATCGGCTATGTGGAGTGATCGGGATCAAGTCACCGATTGAGGCCGATCAGCTGAAAATCGGCCATTTCCGGTCAGAGGCCGATCGATCGGTGCATCTCTACTATATATATGCATGATGTCATCAGAATCCTATATTTAAATTGCAGAGAATAACCTTCATTGTGTTTTCAATACAGTATTGAGATTTATTTTATCTTTGAATATTTAATATGTATTTTATGTGTCTGTTGTTGTATCCTCTGTATTCTTGTATGTCTATTTGAATTTAGCTGCAACCAAATTGCCCCTTGGGTACAATAATCTATTGAATTGAATGGTTGTAAAGTTTGATTATTATGTTATTATGACAGAGAGAAGGGCATTGGGCGTGGAGGGTTCTGGAGTGGCAGACATGGAGACTGGGCGTGTATCCTCCCATCACAGTGAGTTCTTTGTTTCTGTCGATCAAACTATTGTTTTACATTTCATATAACCCCTTATATGCAACTCCCACAGAACGGGAAATACAATAACTAATACTTATATTTGCAAATACTGTCTTTGGTATTTATTCTTCATTGAGCATCCTGTAAATATGAACAAATAAAATGTAAGTATTACAGATACGTGTTCTTTTATGGGTTGTACTGGAAAAGATACATAATGTCTCAATGATAGTTGAGTAAAACAGATTTTTCCTGTTAGAGATTCAATTGGCCAAGGAAAACGCCAGCAACAATATGTGTATCTGTGAAATATTTTTTGAGATTGTTTGTTTCATTATGCTTATAGGCTTAAGCTTTGTTGGTAAATATTTTATACAGTAAAACCAAATTACACTTATGCTATAATCTATTCTTCACTTAAATTCTTATACTGTATCACCTGATATAAAGTGCAAAAAGACACACCTTTTCAGATTAAGTATTTAATTTTTGTCTGCAAGGTTTCCAAGCTGAATGAAATGTCATGAGTTGTCCCCTAATGAGGAATATATTGTGTTCTTTCTCTCTGACAGGGGAGGAACACCGTCTCTCAGAGCTGAGGATTGTGCTGCTGGGGTGGAGTAGGAGTGGGAAGAGTTCAGCAGGAAACACCATCCTGGGCAGAGAGGAGTTTGAGTCTGGAATAAGAACTGCACAGTGTGTGAAGAGACAGGGTGAAGTAGCTGGGAGGCAGGTCACTGTGGTCGACACACCAGGCTGGTGGAGCACCTCGTCTGTGAAGGACACTCGAGAGCTGGATAAACAGGAGATTGTGCGCAGTGTGTCTCTGTGTCCCCCAGGACCCTACGCTCTCTTCCTGGTCATTAATGTGAGCTCATCATTCACAGAGTCACACAGGAGACCAGTGGAGGAACACCTGGAGCTTCTCAGTGAGAGAGTCTGGAGACACACTATAGTGCTGTTCACCAGGGGAGACTGGCTGGGAGACACAACCATTGAGCAGCACATTGAGACTGAAGGGAAGGCTCTCCAGTGGCTTGTAGAGAAATGTGGGAACAGGTATCATGTTCTCAACAATGAGAACAGGGGTGATGGCACTCAGGTCACAGAGCTGCTGGAGAAGATAGAGGAGATGGTGGCAGGACATGGTGGCTGTCACTATGAAATGGAGAGAATGCTCTTACAGGAGGTGGAAGAGAAGAGGAGGACAGTGGAAGAAAGAGTGGAACAGAGGATGACGAAGGTGCAGAAACAGAGGAAAGCTCTCAGAGCGCTGTTTGAAGGTTAGTTCTTTAATGGATTGGAGCCCTGAGTGTGAGAGCAGGCTGGACTCTCTCTGTTACAGAGGGATGAACAGCTCACCCACTCACTGTGACCTGGGGAGACAGAGAGAACAGCTGGGGGTCACTGCACTAGTGGGGTGTCTCAACAACTCAATGAAAATGAAACTACAATAAGATTTTTAGTTCATAACCATTCATTGAAAATTATACCTTAAAATGTAAACACTTAATAAAACAAGAATTCACTCTCAACTTGAAATGCCCTCAACGATCTGGCTGAAATGTAATTGTATATGAGTAGTTTAGAGTGGCCAATGAATAGATCACACTATGGCTGTAAAATACTTCATTAATTAAACTCCCATATAAATAAACCTCAAGCAGAACACAGTAAACAGACAGATATCTAAATGGCAATCTTCCTCCTAGACTATTATGTGATTATCATTAAATATCTGGTTATTTCTCTTACACTTTATTATATTTATTAAGCTGGATATGGTAAAACGCTGATTGACATGTAATCTCAAACTGGAGTAGGGGAGACCGGGGTTGGTTGGCTCAGGGGTTGGTTGGCACACAGGTCATCACCAGCCCCCCAGGGGGCAATGTCACAAAAATTTAACATTAAAATGTTTGCTCTCTTTACCTGCACTCATTCATTCTGTCAAAAACATTTGAAGGTCACTAAGTGTTGAGGTGAGCACAACTTTGACATTTTGTATGGTCAAAATTAAAAAATGGTCCCCCCACTAAATATATTATAAAACTGTGTTAGATAGAGATATTGACATGATATTATTTTTAGTTAATAGAGATAGGAATCAGCTAAATTTTGATAGAAGATTTGAAAGGTTGTGATGAGTCATGCTAGCTAGCTGACATCATATTAGCACAGAGATGTGTCCTAATGAGAGTGGGGTTGGTTGGCACACTGACTTTGGGGTTGGTTGGCACATGTGTCAATGGTGTGCCTGGACCAAGTGGTCTCTCTGCTGGCACTGGGAGAGGTCTCCCCACCCCACAGGAGCTGCAGCCTTTCCCTAAGGCAGGGCCTAGGAAGGTTGGTGGTGCTGTCAGGAGGAAAACCGCCATCCTGACAGACAAACCAGTCAAAAGAGATCTAGAGGAGCAAAAGGCTAACACTAAAAAGAGGCTCTTTGTAGAATTTGTTCAGAATTTTGTAGTTTGTGGTTATAGTTGTGCTGCTGTGCGAATGTTACATGGTGCACCTTTTAAATTATTAAGTTTATAATTGTTACAAAATTATTCAGTGTTTTCTTTTTTTTTAAATAAAGTCCAAATACATAATTAATGAAACATTATTAGTGAACTGATAAAAAAAAGAAATTGGTTAAAAAATGGGCAGATATTATATTGAATGTTTACATTTTCTGGTTCTGGTTCAAATTGTTTCTATTTGTTGCTTCATTCTTTGTACTGATAGCATTTTAACATTGTGCCAACCAACCCCAAAGCGTGTGCCAACCAACCCCGTGTTGGGGCTGGTTGGCACAAGTGCACAACATGACTTTAATCACGAATCACGTAATTGAAGAAAAGATTTGTTGACATTGAAATATATGTATTTATAGCTGAGACCTTAACCTTTCATTTGCTACTAGTTAGAATATCCTCACATAAAATATGCCAGAGAAATACGGCAGAGTGTGAAAAGTGTGCCAACCAACCCCGGTCTCCCCTACCGTCTCTCTGAAGACTATGTACAACATCCCTTTTGGGTCCACTATAAAGAGAAATACAGTAACTCAAACTTATATTTGCAAATACTGTATTTGGTATGTATTCTTCATTGAGCAGCCTGTTTTACACTGTCAGGCTGTCTATACACTAGCTCTGTGAAGCTGGCCACAATTGGAGACTTCTGGTGGGTGTCTTTCAAAATACAAGCGCATGTTACTCAGGATCAAAATACACATTTTTTAATAATTATTACAATAGAATGCTTCACTCTGAAATTAATTCCATAGGCAAAAATATGAAATAATGATAATAAGCAGCTGTGGAAATAATTACAAAATATAGATAGTAAATATAAGCAAATAAAAATGTAAGTATTACAGATATGTGCACATTTGTTCAATCTTGTAAGGGTTGTACTGGAGAAGATATACATAGAGTCTCTATGAAAGTTTGGTAAAACAGTTCTTTCCTGTTATCTGAAGAGATTCGATCGAGTGGCCAAGGAAAAGCCAGCAACAATATGTGTAACTAATATAGTCGTCTCATTAAATAAATAAATTAATGTTGTGCTATTGCTGTTAAAAAATTAGGAAAACACTGTTTGGTGACTCATGTACAGGGATGATCAAAATCTCAAATTATTATAATGGGGTTGTTTCCGGGTGCCCAAAGGGACGGGACAGCCAGTTAGCCAGAGGAGGCCGAGTGGAGAGATCTGGCTGGGCTGTATGTCAGGATCAGAGTCTGGAGGTAGGAGGGATCAGTACCCTTAGCCTCCTGATATGCCTGCACCAGTGTTTGGTATTGAATTCGGGCTGCTATCAGAAGCCAGTGAAGTGTGGTGTGTAGTGGAGTCATAAGTGTGAATTTCAGTAGCTTGAAAACCAGACACACTTTTTCATATTAAGTATTTAATTTTTGTCTGCAAGGTTTCCAAGCTGAATGAAATGTCATGAGTTGTCCCCTAATGAGGAAAATATTGTGTTCTTTCTCTCTGACAGGGGAGGAACACCGTCTCTCAGAGCTGAGGATTGTGCTGCTGGGGTGGAGTAGGAGTGGGAAGAGTTCAGCAGGAAACACCATCCTGGGCAGAGAGTCGTTTGAGTCTGGAATAAGAACTGCACGGTGTGTGAAGAGACAGGGTGAAGTAGCTGGGAGGCAGGTCACTGTGGTCGACACACCAGGCTGGGGGATCACCTCGTCTGTGAAGGACACTCGAGAGGTGATTAAACAGGAGATTGTGCGCAGTGTGTCTCTGTGTCCCCCAGGACCCTACGCTCTCTTCCTGGTCATTGATGTGAGCTCATCATTCACAGAGTCACACAGGAGACCAGTGGAGGAACACCTGGAGCTTCTCAGTGAGAGAGTCTGGAGACACACTATAGTGCTGTTCACCAGGGGAGACTGGCTGGGAGACACAACCATTGAGCAGCATATTGAGACTGAAGGGAAGGCCCTCCAGTGGCTTGTAGAGAAATGTGGGAACAGGTATCATGTTCTCAACAAAGAAAACAGGGGTGATGGCACTCAGGTCACAGAGCTGCTGGAGAAGATAGAGGAGACAGTGGCCAGGAACAAAAGTGGTCACTTCACCATAGAAGGCAGTGATGAGGGGTTTAAAGAGTGGTTTAAAGGAGAGAAAGTGGATGAAAAGCAGCTGAAACAGAAGTTTGAGGAGGAATGGAGAAGAAGAGAGGAGGAGCTGATACAGAGGATGGTGACGGTTGGGGTCGATTCAGAGACAGAGGGATCCACTCTGCCAGTCATGAAGAGGAGAAAGAGCATTGATTTCTACCCCCCTTCTTGTGAGTTCTATTCATTACCTTCTACAGTACAGATTTTATTTTACAGTTTAGCTGCACATTCAAAGTCCATCACCTCTCCTCCACTTTTTAAGAACACAACTGAACAATGTGCAGAGTATTTACAACATGACTGTTCTAACTGTGGTGTGCATACACTTTGTACACCTTTTTAATCATGTGCTAATGTGGTATACAAGTCAGCTTAGCAAACATATATTACATAAGTAATTAGTTTCAGTTACTTTGGGTGAAAAGTATTCATCTGGTTTTCTTATTAAAGTCAAACTGAATTACACAGACAGATTTAGTTTTACAATAGAGAACTCAAGGGGCCTCGGGTGGCGTAACGGTAAAGGAACTCGCCCGGAGTGCAGGTTGCCCACTGCGGTCGGGGTTCGATCCCCGGCTGCGCCAGCCCAGCTAAAATAATAATAGGTGAGTTCCGTCTCGGAGGAAGCAGTTCATTGGCAGCCTCGGAGAAGTGGCTTGTCCCGTAGATGCGGGCGGCGGGCTCCTGGGGGAGGGTGAATTGAGTAAATAGAGGGTACAATTGGCCACCAAATTGGGAGAAAAACTGGGAAAAAACAAACAAAAAGTGGAGAAGACAAAAGACTCTTAGCTATCTTAGAGAATACAGTGTGGTTGACCTGTAGTGTAAAGGCCTTGTTGTTGTTGTTGTGTTTCAGTGAGTGGAGGGACTCCAGCCCCCTCTGAAGCAGGCAGCTCTGTGCGGGGATATGAATCGGCTCATAAAAGGTCCAAACAGAAGGTGTCACGGTGGCTGAATAGGAGTAAGACGGAGAGCTCAGTATCGTCTGGATACAGAACAATGAGTTCTGCAGTGAGTGAGGCAGAGTCTGAACTGGAAAAGGTCGGTGTGAGTGACATTCCACACATTCCATTTCTTTTCTCTTAAAAAAAAGAAAAGAAATAAATCTCTGACCTGCCCTTTAAAGTTTAAAACAAATGACCAAAATAAAAAGTCTTTACTATGAATCTGTAATGTCAAGTTGTTGATATTGTTTATTTTGTACTGTGCAGAGCACTGCTACTGTTGATCTATGTTTTATAAGTATGAATATGTTCCGATCTCATCTCATCTCATCTTCAGCCGCTTATTCCTAGTTAGGGTCGCGGGGGGGGGGGCTGGAACCTATCCCAGCATGCATTGGGGCGAGAGGCAGGAATACACCCTGGACAGGTCACCAATCCATCGCAGGGCACTACATACACCATTCACTCACACACTCATACCTACGGGCAATTTAGACTCTCCAATTAGCCTAACGTGCATGTCTTTGGACTGTGGGAAGAAACCGGAGTACCCGGAGGAAACCCACGCGGACACGGGGAGAACATGCAAACTCCGCACAGAAAGGCCCCCGGCCTGGATTCGAACCCGAGACCTTCTTGCTGTGAGGCGACAGTGCTATCCACTGCACCGCCCATGTTCCGATCTATGTTTTGTAAATCTAGTACATTCCAAATGTCATAATTTGCTATTTATGTCTGTGCTGGTGGCTATAGGCATACCGTATTACTTTATATTGCTCATCGGTCATAATTTCATGATTAACTCTTAAAATCTTTAATTATAATCCTGCATTATTTTAATCTGTAATGTTTACCTTGTCTGTGTATGTCATTACCATATATATATATGCATATATACATTGTGGTGTCCCCAGGGGTTGGGTGACACACACGGACCTTGCAGAGGGCGTAGGCAAGTTCAAGAACCAGGAGGAGGCAGTATTCAAAACCAAAATGATAATTTATTATACTAACAAACACAAAACAAAGGGTGGGGTCTTCAGGGGAATACAAACAAAGTCCGCATCCTTTCTCGTTGTCAATGTCCAAATCCAATCCAAAATCCAGTTCAGTTCCGTAATCCAGTCCGTCGTCAAAATCCAAAGGGGGTCCTCAAAACAATCACATTTTCATACACCAAAAAACCCTCCAACAATCACTCTCTCTCTAAATACTGGCTGGTCAACGACTTCACAGTATTCACTCTTACAAACACACAGTACTCACTCTTACACACACACAGTACTCACTCTTACACACACACCCCCAGCAACTCCTTCCCACACGCGTTCCTACTCCTCTCCCAGTGTGATGGGAATCAGCCCTTTAAATAGGCCTCAAAATGGCTTTCAGCTGGTCGTTAGTCCCATCACTTTCACTTGGCTCAGGTGTGACTGTGGCCTGCTGGGAAATGTAGTGTTTCCTGGCTCCCATGTGTTGTAGGCCAGGCAGCCATTTCCTAGTGCAGCCCATTGGGCTGCCACAACATATATGTGAATCAGGGGTGTCTGGTACTGCCATGTGAACTGAGGAGGCGGGTAAAAGCCATGTGCCAGAGGTCATTGGATGTTTAGGATACTGTGGTAATGATTGACAGTGCAGTTGCCATATCAACAGTATATTACATATTTAAGGGGATCTGTGATTGGATAGGAGCACTTGCTCTAGAACACTGGTGTCAAACTCATTCCATGGAGGGCCGAGTGTGTGCAGGTTTTTTTACAGCCAATTCACTACAGCAGGTGATTTCACTAATTATCTCCCTTCTTCAACCAAGGAGGGGAACTCATTGAAATCGCCTGGTGTAGTGCATTGGTTGTGTTCTATAATAAAATAAGGGGAGATGTACGGAGCTGACCCTGTGTCTGTGCGTGTTTTAATTTTCACTGTTTCATTTGCATTCAGGACACAAAGCTGCTGGAGAAGAGAGAGGAGACAGTGGCCAGGAACAAAAGTGGTCCCTTCTGGTTTAAACAGTGGTTCAAACGAAAGAAAGTGGATGAAAAGCAGCTGAAACAGAAGTTTGAGGAGGAATGGAGCAGAAGAGAGGAGGAGCTGATGAAGAGGATGGCGACGGTTGTGGTCGATTCAGAAACAGAGGGATCCACTCTGCCAGTCAGGAAGAGGAGGGACAGCTATGAACTAATACCCCCTACTCGTGAGTTCTATTCATTACCTTCTACAGTACAGATTTTATTTGCTGCACATTAAAAGTCCATCACCTCTCCTCAACTCTTTGAGAACACAGCTGAACAATGTGCAGAGTATTTACAACATGACTGTTCTAACTGTGGTGTGCATACACTTTGTACACCTTTTTAATCATGTGCTAATGTGGTATACAAGTCAGCTTAGCAAACATATATTACATGTACATAAGTCATTTGTTTCAGTTACTTTGGGTGAAAAGTATTCATCTGGTTTTCTTATTAAAGTCAAGCTGAATTACACAGACAGATTTAGTTTTACAATAGAAAACTCAAGGGGCCTCGGGTGGCGTAACGGTAAAGGAACTCGCCCGGAGTGCAGGTTGCCCACTGCGGTCGGGGTTCGATCCCCGGCTGCGCCAGCCCAGCTAAAATAATAATACGTGAGTTCCATCTCGGAGGAAGCGGTTCATTGCCGGAAGTGGCTTGTCCCGTAGATGCGGGCGGCGGGCTCCTGGGGGAGGGTGAATTGAGTAAATAGAGGGCACAACTGGCCACGCAATTGGGAGAAAAACAGGGAAAAATCTGAAAAACAACAGAGAACACAAGAGAAAGACTCTTAGCTATCTTAGAGAATACAGTGTGGTTGACCTGGGGCCTGTCTCACGAAGGAAGTTCAACATAGTCAGGGTATCTTTGCGTTAGCTGGCTACATAAAGCCTAACAAAGGCAATTACGGCTAACCTGTCTCACGACGGTGGTTATCAACTCGCTCTGTCAACCCTGGTTTTGCTGATCGAGCACGTGAACACAAAAGGGGCGGCGTTTATAACACAGCCAATCACATGCAACATGGATAGATCCAGAGCACTGTTTAACAAAGCAGGATTGGTGGGTTAGGGAGCTAACTTTGGGCTGAACCCTGGGTTTTAGGTCTCACGACTGTGGCTCACCCAGGGCTGCGGTGATGGGAATGTGAGTGCGATCTATTGCACCAATCACTCAAGAATCGTATGAGAAAATTACACCCCACTTAATATGCAACAGTACATTTTATTCATTATTGATAGCTGCACACATATAACTATATAAACTGTATGTTTGCACAGGTTCTCGCATCACCAACAGAATACGTATATGTACCGGTGGCTAGAAAACGTAGGGCAATACATACAGTTTGCTGCACAGTGATCACATGGCTTTGAGGAGTTGCATTTGTGACATGTGGCTCTAGAAGCTTGCAAAGATACGATTATTCCCTCCGTGGATAATCTTTATCTCTGATATTAAAAAAACAATTACGCAATTCTCTAGGATTGGTGAGGCCATTTTCCAGAGAGCTGATTGGTGAGGGGGCGGGATTATTATAGGATTGGATCCGTTCGCCTACATTTACATATTAGGCATTTAGCAGACGCTCTTATCCAGAGCGACTTACACAGTTTACATTTCTTTACATACAATCCATTTATACAGCTGGATATTTTACTGAAGCAATTCAGGTTAAGTGCCAGAATCACTGTCAATCCACACGTCTCTTTTGAGGCTGTGAGGAAACACGTCTCTGAACTGAAAGAGCGACTGAAGGACGTCTGCAAGGGGGAATTAGTCAAGATCTCTCAAACAGGTGATTATAGCAGAAATAGTTTTCTTAATTTTATGTCATGTAGGCCCTTTAACATTTAGGAATTATATTTAGCAGTTTCATCATTTTGTGATAAGGGATATTCCTCAGCACTGGCAGGATGTTTTAGCAGAATTCTGCATGCAGGGTTTCAGCTGGAGCTTTGCCCCATTCAGTGTAGTCTTGTTGGCTGAGTGAACCCCATTCCTCACTTCCATACAACACAATATGTTACGTTCTGAGTGTCTGTTCTGTTTGTTTTTGTACTTTGTTTATTTATCATTCTTCGAGTACTGTTATGTTCTGAGTGTCTGTTCTGTTTGTTTTTGTACTTTGTTTATTTATCTTTATTCGAGTCATGTTTCTTTCACGTTCTGTTCCCCGTCTGTTATTGTTCCTGTTCCTGATCCACTCCTTGTCTTGGTCTTTTGCACTTCGGGAGTTTATACATTTCGGGTTTCCTCCGTCTTTGCTTATTATCTCGTTTTCTTCCTTCTTACTTTCTAGATTGCACTTTGTATATATTAGTTAGATGTGTACAGTACTAACCAACTAATCTACTAACATTAGGGATTTAGATTAGGTTACTAACACTACTAATCACTAATTATCTCACGCTTCTGACTATCGCTGTCTTTCTCGCTCATTATCCTATCTCTGTTCCGAGTTCCCTTCCCCTGTTTTCCGAGAAATGTTCTGCCTGTCTGAGATCCTGCTCCGTGTTTTGCCCTTTGCCTGTCTGAGATCCTGCTCCGTGTTTTGCCCCTTGCCTGTCTGAGATCCTGCTCCGTGTTTTGCCCCTTGCCTGTCTGAGATCCTGTCCCGTGTTTTGCTCCTTGCCTGTCTGAGATCCCGCCACGTGTTTTGACCTGTAAGATCCCACCCTGTGTTTTGCCCCTTGTCTGCCTGGCTTTCTCCCTTCTCCTAGTATCCTGGTCTGTCTGTTTTTGTGTTTTTGTGTGCCTCCTGTTGGAACGCCATGAGGCGTTCCTTTGGGAGGGGGTACTGTTACGTTCTGAGTGTCTGTTCTGTTTGTTTTTGTACTTTGTTTATTTATCATTCTTCGAGTACTGTTATGTTCTGAGTGTCTGTTCTGTTTGTTTTTGTACTTTGTTTATTTATCTTTATTCGAGTCATGTTTCTTTCACGTTCTGTTCCCCGTCTGTTATTGTTCCTGTTCCTGATCCACTCCTTGTCTTGGTCTTTTGCACTTCGGGAGTTTATACATTTCGGGTTTCCTCCGTCTTTGCTTATTATCTCGTTTTCTTCCTTCTTACTTTCTAGATTGCACTTTGTATATATTAGTTAGATGTGTACAGTACTAACCAACTAATCTACTAACATTAGGGATTTAGATTAGGTTACTAACACTACTAATCACTAATTATCTCACGCTTCTGACTATCGCTGTCTTTCTCGCTCATTATCCTATCTCTGTTAGCTTTTCACTTTCCCTTCATTCGCACGCTGATTCTCTCTATGCATTCCTCCCCTTCTAACTATGCACGTGTCTGCCTGTTCTTCCAGGTCGTTTATTGTCTATGTGTCTGTCATTCCCAGTCCGTGTCTTTCGTTTCCCCTCGTTATTCTATTAGCGAATTCCCTCGTTATTAGATTAACGATTCCCATTGTTTTCACCTGTGTTCCTTCCCTCTCTCCTCCCAGTCACACCTGAGTCCTATTGTGTTTTCCTTCCTGCCTGTATATTAGTTCAGTGTTCATGTTCGTTCCTGGTATATCTGTTCTTTGTTCTTGTTCTTTCCCGGGTCAGTATTGATTCTATTTCCCTGAGCCTACCTTTCCGAAGCCAGAGTTATTAGCATTTCCCGAGACTACCCTTTGATTACGACCCCGAGCCTGCCCAGCGATTTTGTCCTTTTGCCCTTCTGATTCCTTAGTATCGACCTTTTGACTGCCCTATTACTACTTCTCTCTGCCTCGCGATTTTGTACCTCTGATTCCCTGATTCTTGGTTTTGACCCCTGCCTGTGAATAAACAACTCTTTTGCCTAATCCCTGATCTGCGTCTGGGTCCTTACCACGGTCGTCACACAATAAGCTTGATAATACTGGCAATTGTTATTATTATATGTATTTTTTCCCAATTTCTAATAGGTATACTGTGTTTAATCTATGGCACCTTATTTTGTATCCTCTCTATGAAGCTTTTAATGGATTAAAACGGACTTTCAGCCCAAAGTAGTGGTAACTCAGTATGAGTTTCCTGGTCTGGTCATTGCACCTCCTTCTTCCTGCTCTCTGTCTGCTCGCCGTGGCAACCAGGGAAATGAGCAACATTGTTACAGTTTCAAACCCTCAGATCCAACTGCCACTGCTGTTTAAAAGCAAACTGCCAAAACTACTGAGCCTCCAGCGCTCAGCACCATATATTCCTCACACTTTCATTTCATATTGTTATTAACCCTGGATGAGCCCAGTTTGCACTTACATGCATTTTATTGGTGAAAATATCTTCCCATTTCTCCAGGAAATATGATAGAAAGTTCATCTTTAGGAGCTCATCTTTCTTGTGATCTCTCTCCATATTCTAGAGCCCAGGACCAGAGAGGACTTCTTACAATGTGAGTCTGTAACTAAAACTAAATTAAAACAATTTTAAACATTAAAAATAGAAATGTACATTTTAAAATGGAAATAAGAGCTAAATGTGTGAATGAAAGAAAATATTTAGTTGAAACGTGTTTAAAACGCGTAAGAGATGTAATGTGATGATTATGATCACTGAGCTCTCTTCTCTCCTTCTTCTCCTCCATCAGATTCCTGTCAGCTCACACTGGACCCCAACACAGCGCATAGACACCTCCGTCTGTCTGAGGGGAACAGAGAGGTGACATGGGTGGGACAGGACCAGCCATATCCTGATCACCCAGAGAGATTCGACTGCTGCCCCCAAGTGCTGTGCAGAGAGGGTCTGTCTGAGCGCTCTTACTGGGAGGCTGAGTGGAGTGGGGGGGTATGGGGGCTGGGGGTTGATATAGCAGTCTCATATAAAGAGATCAGCAGGAAAGGAGAGGGTGTTGACTCTTTTCTGGGAGGTAATGACAAGTCCTGGTGTTTGTACAGCTCTCCTCACAGCTGCTATTTCATGCACAATAATGAGCTCACTGATCTCCCTGCCCCCCCCCCCTCCAGAATAGGAGTGTATCTGGATCACGGGGCAGGAACTCTGTCTTTCTACAGCGTCTCTGACACAATGACCCTCCTACACAGAGTCCAGAGCACATTCACTCAGCCCCTCTATCCTGGGTTTCTGGTTTATCCTGACTCTTCTGTAAAACTGTGTGATCTGGGATGAGGGAGAGAGAAATCAAAGAGGGGAAAACTCTCCAATGAGACAAAATGTTTTAAAGAAAATAAACAATATGCTTAAAATTACTAAACAAATGAATTAATAAAACATTTTTAAAATATGATATAAATATAAAATGCATTTCCTTTTTTAAATTTGTTCCAATGTTTTTTTTTTTTTTTTTTTGGGGGGGGGGGGCGGGGGTCACACCTAGCCTTGCTTGGAAATGTGTGTTTGTGGTGAGGAGTGATTTTCTCTTTTAAGGAACTTCCTGTAGGGTCAGGTGAAACTGGCGATATGGATTACACACTTTGGGGTTGTGGGTCCACAGATGCACTGTTGGTTTTTAGGGGGTATGTCTCTGCGCTCCTTAAGGTCCAGTTTGAATATTATAAAATTATGCATGATGTGGGAACATTTATAAGAATGTGGTGCATTGGGATGTGTTTGAATTGAGGGATTTGTTTGTACTTGATTAGTTTTTTCGTTTCTTTTGAATGCTGATTTGATTCTGTGGGGTGTGTATGTAATGGTGGAAAGATTCTCGTATGTTGTTGTGTTCTGTGATACTGTGGTACATGTTACAAATAGGTATACATACTTACCTCTAGAGGTCACTGTGTTAGTTCCTGCTTACCTCTAGTATTGACTATCCTGTTAGGATGTGACGTAGTGCGGGCGGGAGAAATGCAGAGAAGAAGGATTGAATGGATGCCATGTTCTGCTCTTGCTCTGAAGTAAAACGAACTTCTATTAACGTGACTGCCTTGCCTCTCGCCTCCTGATTCCGCAACATAACATATGTGTAATAAAGGAACATCAAAAGTAAAACAAAACTCTCTCTCTCTATAACTCCCTCTTTCTCTCTCTCTGTCTCTATCCCTCTCTCAATTCAAATCAATTCAATTCAGTTCAATATGCTTTATTGGCACAAAGACATCAACATGCAACAACAACAGAAATTAAATGGTAACGTGCGTGTTTGTGTGCGTGTGTGTGTGTTTGTGTGTGCGTGTGTTTGTGTGTGCGTCTGTGTGCGCGTGCGCCTGTGTGTGTGCATGCGCCTGTGTGTGTTTGCGTGCGTGTGTCTGTGTGTGTGTGTGCGTGCGTGTGTGTGTGTGCGTGCGTGTGTTCTTGTTTATGTGTGTGTGTGTACGTAAAAAAACAACCTTATCAATTTAAAAAGTACTCCGCTCTCCAAACCCCCCAAATGGTTTTGTCTCAATCAATCAATCAACGTCACATCTTCCGACATATACAACTTGTCATGAAAAGCACCGCATTCCCAGCCCCAGTTCGGTTACGGTGAATGATATCACTCAGGTAGGCATTGTTTTAATTATGAAACCATGATTAAACAACACTTACTTACTTATGTTATATATCTGTAAAAAAAACGATGAAGTAGGTCAGTAGGACTTGCCACCTTCATGCTGTAATTTCATCATACTACTAGCCTCGGTACTCGCGAGCAAGTAAACTAGTCAAAACGATGTTATCTCCATCATGCAGGACAACTTACAAATATGCAATTAATTTCTGAAGCAGGTAGTTACGTTTTGCATAGTTTTGCTACTTTAGTGTAGTCACCCCCTTTTCTTTATAGCCAGTTTTCTAAAAACGTGATGTTTAAAAGTGTGTTACTGTTTGGGCATGTAGCAGTGTGTTTCCCTGTTAAAATAAAAGTTTCAATCAATCAATCAATCAATCCATTTTGTTTGGGAAATAAGAAGCAGCAGAAACACTGCTAGAAGAGGCAAATACACCTGTCTCCAATGAAAGGCAAAATACTTCTCACCTCCCTGACCCTGGATCAGTTTTTCAGCCATATGCATAGATGTAACAAATATATGAGTGTGTTTATGTTGTGTGTGTGTGTGTGTGTGTGTGTGTGTGTGTGTGTGTGTGTGTGTGTGTGTGTGTGTGTATGCATGCGTGCGTGCGTGTGTGCGTGCATTTTTGAGTATAATATAATACTGTGGTTTATTTTCCTCTCAGTGTGATGCTCAAAAACATGTTACTAAAATCAAACTGTAGTTCAGTAGTTGTCCCATATGTCTCATTTATAAAATATATGCAGTGTAACAAAATGATACAGAACATGAAAACAGAAGGAAGTTTTGAAACCCCAAATTCGGGGGGCTTATGTATCAAGCATGTCAGAGTAGGACTGCTGATCTAGAATCTTATCATTACTTATAATGAAAGGTAAATCAGGTCCCAGGTTCTTTCTCAAAGAAACCACTGATCTAATGTGACTGAATTGGTCTAAACCAGGGGTTTTCAACCGGTGGTCCGCGGCCCCCTGGTGGTCCGTGAAGGTATTACAGGGGGTCCCTGACAATGCATTCAATAATGTAGTTTGTTGAAATTAATAATGTAGGGTTGTCAGGCAGAATTTCCAGAGCTTACAGCAAAAGCAGCAAAGTGCAGTTGAAAACCCCTGGTCTAAACAACTGAACACTGACTGACTGCATTACTACATCAAATCTGTGGTTTCTTCATGGAATAATGTATTTCAGTAGAATTTAAACAGGTCCCATGTTATGAACATAGTGTGTGATTATGGATGGCGGTGGTGTGGCAACATCGGGGTGGGAATAGTGCGTGTCGGGGGTGAGTGCCCTTTTTTTGCTTGAGCCCCCGCCCCCAAAATGTCTGTGCACGGCCCTGCTCGCGGACATGCATTTTGCAGCGCATTTTTATGGAAATATGATTATTGGGTGTAGAATAGTCATTTACGACCTGGATCTTATTTCATATTTTAATTATCAATGAAATTGATCTTTATCTACTTAAACTAAATGCACCTTCTGTAAGTGGCATTGGATTAAAGTGTCTGTAATGTAATGAAGGCACATGTTTGATTATTTGAGGTGTATCTTACTCTCTGTGTGAGGTAGGCACATGTTTGGTGATATGAGGTGTATCTTACTCTCTGTGTGAGGTAGGCACATGTTTGGTGGTATGAGGTGTATCTTACTCTCTGTGTGAGGTAGGCACATGTTTGGTGATATGAGGTGCATCTTACTCTCTGTGTGAGGTAGGCACATGTTTGGTGGTATGAGGTGTATCTTACTCTCTGTGTGAGGTAGGCACATGTTTGGTGGTATGAGGTGTATCTTACTCTCTGTGTGAGGTAGACATGTTTCATGGTATGAGGTGTATCTTACTCTCTGTGTGAGGTAGACACATGTTTGGTGGTATGAGGTGTGTCACCCTAAGAAAATATATTAATTCAAAGTAGGCCAAACTATGATTGTGTTTTTGGCCTTCACCACAAATGTCTCCCCATATAAAGGCATTCTGGGGCCTCGCTGTGACAGCCGAGGTGGACAATATGAATGCAGGCACTACTGCACACACAAAGATCACTCCCTTTTTACAAGGATACGGTTGGGATTCTCTTTATTAGTTTCACAAGTTTTACACTTAGCATTTACCATCGACATACATCCCTTTGGTTCTCCCAACACCGATGTCGCTCTGATCCACAAAATGACTTGCTGCCTTTTGACAGTGCCTACTGTGTTCCTGTTTTTAATGAGACACAGCTGCTGTCCCTGCATCACAGTTCATTGATAGGCCATGGGAAATGATCACTGCTATGAGATCTTGAGCGCTTTTATATGAATAGAGATTAAAGCATGCTTATAATGTTTGCGTAATCAACCTTTCGTAGTTGTCAATGATTTCTCATCAGCGGAATATGCTGACTCTCATAAAGTACATAAGTATAAAAGTATTAAAATTAGAGTATAAAACTATTTTTTGAAATGATTATTTTTCTGTGACATAGTCTTAGCAGTTGTTTGTGGAAAACTGTAATTTAACACAGGCCTAAATTGCAATTTCATGAGGTGATTTAATAGGATGTAACATCATAGATAAACATATAAAGCATTGGGATCTTTGTTGCTAATATTTTTTATATTATCATCAAAAAGAGACCTCGAAACGTCCCAACATTCACAAGCGAACAAAAACTGTACATTTCTCTCAAATGATCATATTTATTGCTGTGGTTTTTACAAAATAGTCCAATCAATTCAAGGTTTCTGTTCCATAAAATTTGCTATGACACATACAATTTAGAAGACACATACATTCTAAGATTGTGTTTTACACAGGAGCAGTGCTACTGCTTTTGAATGATTTTGTGATGAAGCTGTTAACTTATGTTACAATAAGTAACTATGACAAGAAAACCAAGACAAAACATTATTTGGAGATATGGGGGCAAACACCTTACAATTAAAAACAGATCTAATATTACCGATCAAGATTATATGTACCATGTGTAAATACTTTATTAAAAATCCATTTAACCACAAATATTACCTTTATGTAATTTTGTGTGTGTATAATATGCATATTTATTATTCCTGACATAAATAATCATAATAATAATAATGGAATAACAGTATTACAAATTAAAAACTAAAACAGACAAACCATTTCCCCTTCGCAAAAAAGCCAGGAACAAATTATCCGTTCAAATTTACGGAGACTGAGAATCGTGGCTGTGATATAATTGAAACCACCAGGGGTCGCCATCCCTGGTCCTGGAGAGCCACAGGGTCCGCTGCTTTCCGCTGTTGCTCAGCACTTAATCGACCAATTAAACCAGTTGATTCCACAGTTAACTCACCTCACCTGGCTCCTTGGGTCTAAATTGGTTGCTGCTTTTAAGGTGAAAACAAAAACCAGTGGGCCCCCCGTGGCTGTCCAGGACCAGGGTTAGCCAACCTTCACGTAAAGGGATCGTCACACGCTGCAGTGACTGCGCTCCAAAGTTAAGCCTCAAGCTCTCACAGAGGGGCTCTCGGGTCTTATCACATGACAAAATGTCACCAAGCAATCATTCCAGAACCTTCTGGGTCGAGGCTCTGAGAGCAGCGTTTTGTAACGCCCTGTACGCATAACTACTGTAGACGGGAGACGAAGGGGAGGAGGAGGAGGAGGAGGAGGAGGAGGGTCAGTCGTAGCAGGGCTAAGGGGCCACGGGGAGCCCCGAAGGTCCCCAGGCAGCAGAGCAGTGCCAGGGGGGCCCAGGCCTCCTGTCATGTGATGGTGGTGGCGCTCTGGGCCCCCTCCGGCGCGAGGAACTGCACCTTGGGCACCACGGCGCCGCGTTGCCGCGGCGCATGGAGTTGCCCTTGCGCATGGAGTTGCCGCGGCGCATGGAGTTCCTCTTGCGCAGCGAGTTCTGGTGCGAGAGCTCGCTCTTCTGCAGCGTCTGGATGAGGATGGACGGCTTCTCGTCCAGCTCCCGCGCGCTGCACCGCGGCGTCGCCACCCTCGCCGTGTTGCCGAACTTGGAGTAGTCCACGGAGTAGACTCCCTCCTCCTCGGTGACGATGGGCACGAAGCGGTGGCCCCACTGGATCTCCTCCGCCACGTAGGAGGTGCGGGCCTGCGTGGTGATGCCGGTGGTCTCCACCACGCCCTCCAGGATGACGATCACCTCCAGGTCGCTGCACTGGAGCTCCGCGGCCGAGAGGTCGTGAGGCTGTCGCGGTCGATGACGTGGCAGATGATGAGCGCGCCAGCAGGAAGATGCTGTTGCCGGCCGTGGCGCTCTCCGTCCGCACGTCGATCTGGTGGATGGGGATGACCTCTCCCTCGGGCGTGGTGGTCTTGCGCACCACCTGCAGGCGCACGGCGGCGCCAATGATCATGCTCTTGCGCAGGTCGCCCACGCGGGTCATGAAGCACAGCCGGTTGTCGCGCCGGTGCGACTGCGCCGTCTTCATGAAGATGCAGCCCAGCATGATGGCGTTGATGATCAGCCCCGCGATGTTCTGCAGGATGAGCACCATGATGGCGGTCGGGCACTGCTCCGTGATCATGCGCCCGCCGAAGCCGATGGTCACCTGGACCTCGATGGAGAACAGGAAGGCGGAGGTGAAGGACCTGCAGGGGGAATGGAGATGGGCTCTGATTGGTCAGTAATAACCGGCACACAAACACAGGCTGATACAGTGTACAGAATGAGGCATCTCTGATAGGTGTGCAAAAGATCATGTGACCATGGCTAATTGACAGTACCTGGATGCCATTAACACATACATTAATATTGCTTAATGTAAACAATATACATATATAGATATAATATAGTAATATATGCCATATATATAATATATAATATATGATTGGTTAAATGCTTTAATATGAAAATACACGTCTGGAAGCAGCACAACCAGGGGAAAAGCTATGAAAGGAAGCGAACAGACCATTTGGAATTATTTAATAAGTATTCATGGACAAAATATAATTAACATCAGTCTGTGATTCAAACATTTGAGCAGACATTTTCAGCCCTAAAGCGAATTAAAACTTATGCCAGAAATACGACAGGGCAGGCTCGACTTTCAGCATTAGCTGAAAATGGCGATAGAAAAGGACTTCTTGATGGAACTGAAACACACAGATAATCTGTACAGAGTAATTGAACTCTTTTTGAGGAAAGAAAGGAGGATGGATTTTGTGTACAAATAATAAGGATTTTTGGTGAGTAAAATGTTGCTATTTTCCTAAATAATATTGCAATTTTATGAGGTTATTATTGATGCTTTTCATGTGTGTCGCAGCTGTAGCACCCGGGTTTGTTTCTTCAGTAAAGGCATTTATTCTGGATACATGAGTTATCTATCTGCGATGCAATGGCAACGGGTGTCTGTTCGGTTTGTTTTTGCACTTTGTTTATTTATCTTTCTTCAGTCATCAGTCATGTTTCATTGTTCTCGTTCTGTTCCCTTCGGGAAATCTGTCATTGTTCCTGTTCGAGTTCCTCTCCTTGTCTTGTCATGCACTAAATCCCTAATGGAAATTCTATGTTTAACTAATTTTTTTAGGGAGGAGGAGGAACGGAAAAACAAACAAAGAAATCTGAACGTGACGAATAAAACAGGCGGAACGTGAGAAGCGTAACATCTTTGCTGCAGAGATAGGACAACTTCGCTTCAAGTCGTGAGAGAGAATGTTTTAAATCTTTAAAATGTTTTCTGTTTTACATTTCATTGTGAGTTGGATAACTAGGCTATTAGTTACCGAATGACTGACATCGAAAACGAATTCCTACTGAAAAACTCATCTCTAACGCCCGTTCCCAAAATGTAACTCGGCGGGCGCTTTGAGAGAAGTTGAAGACGCAGCTGAAGAGTTAGAGCTCGTGCTGTCCCCTCCGCTCTCCTGTTCTATTGACGTACAAACCACGGGGCGGGATACCGTACACTTCCACTATTTCAGTTCGGCACAGGGAATGCCTCCCGTCAATTAGCATCTGTTTTCTTTTACTTTGCCGTAAATTATCTCTTTATAGCAACTTAAAATAATTATGATTTTTACAGGTTATCAGAGAATAGGATTTGTTATTTAAGACCTACTGTATTTCAGTAATGGATGGTTTTGTGTTATATACAGATACTTATATTGTACTTATTGTTTTTTTGTTTTTTTAAACGAGTATAAAAGTAATACATCCTCACTAATAATAGTAGTAGTAGTAACAGTAGCAAGGTTTATGTTTATATAGCAGCATTTATATTTGCTCAGCAGGTGGCGGTAGTGAGCAAATTATCGAGCTAACAGTATATAATCTTTAGTCTGCCACAAAAAAACCTTGCACCTTCTGAAAAAAAATGCAAGGGCCGTGTGCTTCAAGTGGATGATGAATATCAGCTATCCGCCATTGCTATTTCGGAAGACCACAGTCTGTTGGATTAGGCAGTTGTAGTGTGGTTATGAGAGCAGTTGCAGAGAGAGTCCTTTGCATTGAAATAATTTTGCAGTAAACTTGGGACTCATTCGAGCTACAGGTAACTGCCAAGTAAAGGAAACACCAACATAAAGTGCCTTAATAGGGCATAGGGGCCACCAGAACAGCCTCAATGTATCTTGGCACAGATTCTACAAGTGTCTGGAACTCCACTGGAGGGATGCAACACCATTCTTCCACAAGAAATGACATAATTTGATATTTTGTTGATAGTGGTGGAAAACTCTGTCTCAGGTGCTGCTCCAGAGTTTCCCATAAGTGTTCAGTTGGCTTTGTGTTTATTGGTGTTTGCCTCGCCCTCTAAGGGGTTGGGTGGACCTAAACCATGCCAACAAAATGCACCCCACACCATAACAGAGCCACCAGTATCCCTCATTTACTCATGTGTTTCCTTTATTTTGGCAGTTTCCTGTAGATCTTATCTATGTGTCTGATACAAGCCCAGATCCTGGGATTCCATATCACTGAACAGGAAGCCAGTGTATTCCCTAATAAACAAACATCAGAATCAAAAATGAGAGAAAGGTCTCTTTTGCACATTATGCAGCTATAAGACAACAGCAATACGCCCCTCAAATAATCATGTTTTTATTTATTTGTAATATCACAAAAAATTACACCAGGAATATTGACCCACAGCAATTTTATTATCAAAGTGTAAAAAAAAAAAAAAAAGTTTATACACACAATATATTGTTCAGATAAATGTTTTGTTTTAAACTGTCATACAGAGTAATTACATATTTACAGTTAAGACACATACAATTCCATGATGAAACCAAGAAGAGAGGAGGAAAAAAAAGTCAGTGACAAGGTGAATATCCATATTCTCATCTCACATGCAAAAGTATGCTGGATCGATCGTGAGTTTGTCAGTGTTTTAACAATGCACAGTTTTTAAGGACCATTCTTTGTCCTAAAGGTGTAACAGACTTAGTTCTACAGTCAGAGCAATAAAACTCAGGTTGGAGTACCAACCAGGGCGCCTGGATCAGAAAGGCTCCCGGGCTGGGACAGGGCGTGGCTACTTGTGGGTCCTCACTAAGACACTGAAGAGGCTGTCCTCCTGAGCGAGGAGGTTGACCGCACTGTCACACTCCACTAAAATCCCAGAGGAGAACACTAACACCTGCTCCGCCTTCAAGATGGAGGAAACCAGGTGCTGCACAGGAGAGAGGGAGAAGGAGAGAAAGAGAGAGGGGGGGAGGTGGAGAATGATAGTGTAGCACAGAGCAGTGAAGGAGGCAAAGCAAGAAGGGCCAGACTATGGGCTTGTGGGACGTCCTTTCCTTTGGCATTTAGATATATAAATGGTTCTGTGTGTCTCAGTAGGTAGAGTGTGGTTCTGTGTGGCTCAATAGGTAGAGCGTGGTTCTGTGTGGCTCAGTAGGTAGAGCATGGTTCTGTGTGTCTCAGTAGGTAGAGCGTGGTTCTGTGTGGCTCAGTAGGTAGAGCATGGTTCTGTGTGGCTCAGTAGGTAGAGCGTGGTTCTGTGTGGCTCAGTAGGTAGTGTGGTTCTGTGTGGCTCAGTAGGTAGAGCGTGGTTCTGTGTGGCTCAGTAGGTAGAGCGTGGTTCTGTGTGGCTCAGTAGGTAGAGCATGGTTCTGTGTGGCTCAGTAGGTAGAGCGTGGTTCTGTGTGGCTCAGTAGGCAGAGCATGGTTCTGTGTGGCTCAGTAGGTAGAGCGTGGTTCTGTGTGGCTCAGTAGGTAGAGCGTGGTTCTGTGTGGCTCAGTAGGTAGAGCGTGGCATTGGCAACGCTTAGGTTGTGGGTTCATTTCCCATTGGGGCCACATATACTGAAAAATGTATATGCATTCACTACTGTAAGTCGCTTTGGATAAAAGCGTCTGCTAAATGGCATATATTATTATATTATATTAAGCTATCAAGGGCCCGATGCAGGAAGCGCGTTCCTGGTTTCACTCCAGAGGTGGAAGGTGTAGCCATGTCCTTTACAAATCTCACGAATGCATGCTTTCAGGAGGAGAGATTGTGCTCTCGCTTGTGTGAGATCATTATTACAGGAGGTCATTTGTGTGGATTTGGGACATTTATCAATGATTCACGGTGCTTCCTCTGGTCCAGATGGATTTCTTTTTTAGCGATGCTGTCTCAGGCGTGCATCACAATATTTCTGTTCTCCAAAAAGGTGGAACGACTGCCATTTTGGCACCCACGCGCTGTCGCCAGAGCTGAAAGCATTATTGTATGTTCATGAAAGCCCCCTGCTGCACTCTGCAGCTGACCCTCTCAGACACAGAGGTAATGGGCCTTACAGAACATCTGCACGCGCGTCCGGGCGCGCTACCGCTTCTCTGGTCTCCGGCCTTCCCTCCTCCCGCGTTTGCCACATCCGGCGGATGGCCTTCATCTCCGCGCGCGAGCGGGGGTGCTCAGCCTGGTCCATCCTTCCTCGAGCCGACGCTGCATTCGGAGGGTGTCGTCGCTAATGGCTCTTACTTCTTCTTGATACATGCCCTCTTCTGACACCAATGTGGCGAGCGTGCGTTGAGTGGTGTATCAAGGAAGGAGTCTGAGTCCAGTAAGAATGCAAACTGGCTACGCGGGTAGCCGCTTTATTAAAAAGAGTGATAATTACCCAAGCTCCATACTCGCTCAGCTATGGGTAACATCAGTTGCAAGCATCCGTGTTCCATACACCGCACAACCCCGGATGTTGCCTAAAATGGAGGTCTTGCTGGTCTACCAAGTCCTTAAAAGAGACCGTCAAACGCCTTCCGCAGATGTCACAATCAGTCAGGAAGTAACAGTCCACTTCACACATGGCTTGATGAACACTCTCTCTGGAACTCGAGAGACGGCACACAGCGCGTCCTGGTCACCAGCTAGCTAACACAACACAGTTCTTCTCATTAACACACCCAAATATTAAACTGAACATTTTAACAGTTAAACCGGGGGAGATGCTCAAAGTTACAACAGCGCCTCCCCCACAATGCACCGCGCACACATTTCAATAACAGGCGACCTCGCAGGATCGCTACAGTACGTTCAACAATCTCATCCAAAACCAGCGTATCAGCAGTCAAATCTCGCCTTAACTCTCAAAGTTGGAAGCTCTGTATAGGGCTATATAGGATTTTGAACAAGTTTGAGTAATAAGTTTGTGTTTTAGCAAAACAAACGGAGCAAGTTTGTGTCTTAGCTTGTTTCAGTCAAAAATGCGAAGAAAATGTTTGAAATGCTGTATTCAAAAGCTGTGTACAAAGTGAATAAGGCTCTGTGCGGTATGGGGTATGGTATGTCCCGCAGATGGCAGACGTTGCGTGTAATCACAATATCTGTCATGCAGAAGTTAGGATGTAAGTGTGCTTTTCTCATATGTGACCACTAGATGGCAGTATTTTTTTAAAGAGTTGAGGTCTGGGTTGATGCGTTCCCTATAATTTGCTATAGGTCATTTCTGTTGATTATGGACTCGCTGTGTGTCATTCTCGACATATAATTGGCCCGATAACGTTAACAACAGAAAGGCTGCAACCGAGATTTCAATAATCAAACTGGTAGCAGCTCTCCCAGATGCCACAGAACACATTTTGTTCCCCAATGTAACAGCTTGTAAAATAAAATGAAAACAACATCAGAAAAGTGCGAACACCAACTTGGACTGCTTCAGTTTGCCTCGCACGTTTTGCTGTGCCATGTTTGATTTGAACATCACTTTTTGTTTTTGTGAGTTCTAAAGGTGCGTCCATCCTGTGTCAGCTGGGCTCACACAACAGCACCCACCTGCAAGAAAAGAGAAATGCCCCTTAATACCAGCAAGCTTGGAGAAATGCCCCTTAATACCAGCAAGCTTGGAGAAATGCCCCTTAATACCAGCAAGCTTGGAGAAATGCCCCTTAATACCAGCAAGCTTGGAGAAATGCCCCTTAATACCAGCAAGCTTGGAGAAATGCCCCTTAATGCCAGCAAGCTTGGAGGGACCCATCAGTGGCTAAATTACCCTTTACATCCGCAATACAATGTCTATGTCCATGGGAATAAAATGTTCGTGGGAAAATGTTTGCGTTGTTTTAGACATATGTATAGGGCCCTTTGGAGTATCATATGTACATGGTTCATGAGAGGGGACAGCAGGGTGTGTAGCTGGATATGTTTTGTCCCTTTTAAAGCACTTGGATGACAGCTAGCTTGCCCTTTTTACATTCGCCCCATAGGAATGAATGGAAGCTAAAATCGTGTTTTGTTTAACGATGTTTTAAACATATTTATAGGCCATATTGGACAATGTCAGTGGCCTGGTTTATGAGAAGGGACATAAGAGCACCTAGCTAGCTAAGATCTGTCACGTTTAAAGCACCAGGGAGACCGCTACATAAGAGTTTTGACAGCACAAAAAAGTTCATGTTTAAAATGAGAACCGGTGCAGTGCTTGAATTTGTCCACAAGAGGGAGATATGTGCATATTTTCTGAGCACCCATCCTATTTAATCTTCAGAGCTGAAACAGAAAAAATCAAACTAAAGAACTTTATTGATACCCTAGGGGCCATTCCTCAGGCAGGCATGGAAACATACAGACAGGACCTATGAAGACAGCACAAGGCAAACAGAAAGTGGCTTGACTGTCGAGAAGTGTTGAAAAACATTTCAATAATGAAATACATACATGTGAATTATAGATCAAAATAAATGATTCTTTATTTTTATATTAAAACTTTGTTAGTCTTATCATCATTGTCCTTGTCAAGTATTATTATTGCTGATGCTGCTACTACAACACACACACACACACACACACACACACACACACACACACACACACACACACACACACACACACACACACACACACACACACACACACACACACACACACACACACACACACACACACACACACACCTGTCAAAAGCCTCCAGAGCCAGGCCAAGCCTCTGGATGTCTGTGTGACCCCTGGGGCCTTGCTCCGATCCCCAGGGAGTTGGGGAGGCCAGGCCAAGCCTCTGGATGTCTGTCTGACATCCAGCGCCTAGCTGAGAGCACACAGCCTGCCACAGAGCCACTCACACCCCTGCACACGCTCCAGACCTGTGTCTGACATCCAGGACCGCTTCTTCCAGGCCTGCCTGGGCCATGCCCGGCCACCCTGTGCTCCACTTCATGGTTAGGGAGAACGAGTGAAGTCCTAAGCCAGCTGCTAGGCTGTAAAGTTTACTTGCATACAAAACTTTAAATGGTCTAGCACTCTCTTACATCACAGATTCCCTGTTGTTTTATGTCCCTTCACGAGCCCTTAGGTCCTCTGTAGCAGGTCTTTTAAACGCTCTGAAGGTCCCCCAAAAGAAGATTGGGGAAGATGCTTTCGTCCACTACGCACCTAAACTGTGGAACTCCCTACCAAAATGTATTAGGGAAGTGGGCTCAGTGGACATTTTTAAACGGCAACTAAAAACACACCTTTTAATCTAGCTTATAATTAGCAACACTTAATAATTTCAATGATTTATTTTACCCACTTTTTATTATTTTATTTTATTATATTATTTTTAAATGGCTTTATTCCTTTACTTACATGATTTTCTCTATGCCATTTGGATAATTATTTTACTATTATTTATATATTTCTTTCTTCTCTCTCTATTTGTACTGTAATATAAAAGCACTTGAGTTTGAGCCACAGTTGTTACCAATAAAATCAGAATCAGAATCAGAATCAAATAGGTTTTTATTGGCCAAGTATATTTGCACATACATGGAATTTTCTTTGGTATAATTGCTCACACAGACACATCTATATAAAAGTAGGCATAATTAAGTATAAATAAAAGATGTCAACAATGAATATGTATATGTGAGTCCGGAGTGGTGCAGAGAATATAAATATAATATAAAACAGAATATCAACAAAAACATAAACAAAGTATATGAATATTTTAATCCGGAGTAGTGCGTGAGATAAATATGGTGACTCTGAGTGTAACAGTTCAGCTGTTCATGAGAGCCACAGCACGAGGGAAAAAGCTGTTTTTGTGTCTTGTTGTCTTGGTTATGAGTGACCGAAGACGCTTCCCGGAAGGCAGGGCTTGAAGGATGTGGTGACCAGGGTGTGATGGGTCGGCGATGATCTTGGCTGTGCGTTTCCTGGACCTTGTGTGATAGAGGTCCTGGATAGATGGCAGATTGCAGCCAATGATCCTCTCTGCTGACCGGGTGATGCGTTGCAGTCTTGTTCTGTCACGTGCAGTGGACGACCCAAACCAGACTGTGATTGCGGAGGTGAGGATGGATTCAATAATGGCCGTGTAGAATTGGACCATCATAGCCTGCGGCAGGTTGAATTCTTTCAGTTGTTGCAGGAAGTACATCCTCTGTTGAGCCTTTTTGGCAGTTAGGTTGATGTGCAGCTCCCACTTGAGGTTCCGGGAAAGGGTGGTACCCAGGAACTTGAATGACTCAACAGTGGTGACTGCTGAGCCACTGATGACAAGGGGGCAGAGAGGGGGCTCCTCCTGAAGTCCACAATCATCTCTACAGTCTTCAGAGCATTCAGCTCCAGGTTGTTTTTGCTGCACCAGGCCACCAGCTGCTCCACCTCATGTTTGTATGCAGACTCATCACTGTTGGAAATGAGACCAATCAGCGTTGTGTCATCCGCAAACTTGAGGAGCTTAACAGAGGGGGCCTTGGAGGTACAGTCGTTTGTGTAGAGAGAGTAGAGCAGGGGAGAGAGCACGCAGCCCTGTGGTGCTCCAGTGCTGAGGGACATGGTGTTCGATGTGTGCTTGCCCAGCCTCACTTGCTGTTTCCTGTCCGTCAGGAAAATCACATAGGGCACATTCGCATCTTTTACATTTTCTCCTCCCATGTTTTGGTGGTCCTACATTTGGATCTCCTAGAAAATACATCTGTGTTAAAGACAAAATGCAAAAATGGGTATTGCCACATTTCACTCATTTAACTTACAGAACTTAAAGCACAACAAGGGGGCACAGGTGGAAATTAGTTGAAGCTAAATTCCACACTGATATCAGGAAGCATTTTTTTCCTTTTTACAGAGACGATTGCCAATGCATGGAACTGTTTGCCAGGTCATGTAGTAGAGGCAGAGACCCTTGGGGTGTTCAACTCCTGGCTTGGTGCATTGCTGAATACTTTCTAGACCAGGGGTGCCCAAAGTTTTAGATGTTGTGGGCCAAAATACAATCTCACCAGTGAACCACGTGCCAAAAACATTTGAAATGGCAACTTGCAAAATTATTTTATGGACGTACATATGTATTTAGCATTTAACAAGAACATTCATCATGTATTTTGCCATTTTTAATAATATATTTGTTTGTTTATGCATACAGTTCTGTATCTAGGGCTAATACGATTATATTTTTTCCTAATTTCTCATATTATGTTGCACCTGTCTGGCGGGCCAAACCAAACATTGTCTAGACCATTTTGAACATCCCTGTTATAGACTGCAGGTAAATGATGTGCCTAGATGGGCTGTATGGCCTGTTCTCTTCTTTGTGTTCTTATGTTCTTGTCTATTTATAGTTATATTATCATTATTATAATTAATACATACATACATACATACATACATACATACATACAGTACTGTGCAAAAGCCTTAGGCCAAAACCTGGGAGAAAATTATGTTTTCAGCTATCTGGACTAGTAAGTGTTTATTTGCTTGGAAAAACACTATCTGGATATAACATTAGAATAAATTAGAATAAAGAAATAAACATTAATACAATAAAAAGTAACAAGAATTTATTGTATTTTCCAAAACGTTATTGATATCTTGAGATGGCTAGAAGAACACAGGTTTGGTTCCCAAACCTCTCCTCAAGGCACTCCAGCCATTCCATGTATTTGTTCACTTCCACCAGCACACCTGGTTCAGCTTAATGAGGTATTGATTAGCTGAACCAGGTGTGCTGGTGGTGGAATTGAACAAATACATGGAATGGCTGGAGTGCCTCGAGGAGAGGTTTGGAAATGGTACAGGC
>JAINUG010000905.1:0-43490 GCA_029706075.1 Aldrovandia affinis | reverse complement strand
ATTACAGAATTTGGACTAAGTGTTATAAAAACATGGGAAATGGTAATGTGCAAGCAGATGTTCTTAACTGGAGGTGTTTCTAGATTAGACCTGCAGGGGGCACAAGTGAGCATCAACCACAGGGGGCGCAGGTGCAGAGGTCAGTAAGGCCAATAAGGTTAGCTGTAGATCTCTCATTTCTCTAAGGAAGACAGACCCCTGCAGTGAGTCTTAATCAGATACACAAGCTGGGACCTGAGTCTCCATTCTGGCTCCCCTATGTCTGAGCAGGGGCTCTTGTGCTGTCTGTGCAGGCAGTGAAGTTTATTGTCGGTCTGTTTCCTCAGTAAAGTGTGGACTCATTTCATTCCAGGAGAAACTCAGGACTGCACTGGCACCACTGCAGGAGAAGCTGAAAGCCTTTAATAAAGTGAAACTAGTCTGTGATCAAACAGCAGAGCACATCAAGGTACTGTACTGATGCCTTTAAATCACAGTGTTGAAAATGCAGCATTGGATTGTGCTGAAATTATGGTGAATAATGTTTATTCCAGAGCCAAGCCCAGCGCACAGAGAGGCAGATAAAGATGGAGTTTGAGAAACTTCAGCAGTTCCTGAAAGATGAGGAGGCAGCCAGGATAGCTGCACTGAGGGAGGAAGAGGAGCAGAAGAGTCAGATGATGAAGGAGAAGATTGAGAAGATGACAGAAGAGATATCCTCCCTTTCAGAACAAATCAGAGCCATAGAACAGGAGCTGGGAGCTGAAGACGTCTCATTCCTGCAGGTAAGACCTGTTCACCTGGCTGTAGGAATCTCTATAAACAGGCATCATTGTTCACACACATTCATTGATTTAATACATTATCCTTTAATCCATATATTCATGTATATTTTCAAATATCATCACAAGAACCTTTATAAAGGAGTATATTTCCATTAAAATTGTGCTTTCCGATTTACAGATTTCGAAAAAATGTGATGCTAACCTTTAGAAGTACATTTTGTTTGTCATATTTCCACATAAATCATATTTATATCACTCTATATTTCAGAGCTACAAGGATACAGTGAAAAGGTACGTCAACTCCAGCCTCATGTCTGTCTCATGTTGTCCGTGTCTACGTCTTTGTCAACGAGTGGAGTGGGGGAATATGTGTACGATCGCCAGCTTCTTCTGGATATTCGTAACAAAGACTTCTGCTACGAGAAACACTGGCTGAATGTAGCGAGCGAGCTTGAACTACTGCGGCGCGGAGGCCCGTGGAGCCTGCGGCTCCGCTCGGGAACCACCGGTGAGGAGACAGCGCGGCGGTGCGAGAGGACGCGGAAGCGGGGATGCGCGGAGGAGCGCATGCTAGGCTAACGGCTAACCCACACAAGCCGGCAGTTCCTACCATCATGCTGGCAAACGTCGTTCCCTCGACAGCAAACTGGATTATATCAGACTCTGGAGAGCTTCCCAGCGCAGCGTCAGAGACTGCTGTGTCTCGGTTTTACCGAGACATGGCTGAATCAAAACATTCTGGACGCGCGGTCCAGCTGGATGGGCTAGCTCTCCATAGAGCCGACCAAACAACTTTATCTGGTAAGCTGAGAGGAGGGGGCTGGCTGTCTACACAAACAATCTGTGGTGTCAGGATGCCAAGGTGGTTTCCACACACTGCTCACCGCACATAGAATACATGACTGTAAAATGCCAACCCTTTTACCTGCCGCGAGCTGTCGGCGGTCGCCATTGTAGCAGTTTACGTACCACCGAGTGTGCTAACGTGAAGGAGGCTATGAGCGAGCTCTACCAGAACATCAGCTTGCAGCAGATGGCAAACCCTGACGCTTTCTTCACTGCTGCTGGAGATTTCAATCAGGCAAGTCTCAAGTCTGTGCTACCGAAGTTTTACCAGCATGTGAAATGTGCAACCAGGGAAACAACACATTAGATCATGTGTATACTAACATCAAGAACTCTCATAGAGCAGTCCCCCTCCCCACATCGGCAACTCTGACCACCTGGCTGTTATGCTGACACCTATATACAGACCTAGGGTGAAACAAAATAGACCAGCACTCAGAGAAGTCAGACTGTGGCCACAGGAGGCAATCCCATCACTGCAAGATTGCTTTGAGAGAACACAGTGGGAGATTTTCAGAGAGGCAGCAAGTACGAATGGCATCACTGATCTGCAGGAATATACAGAGTCCACCATTGGCTACATAAGTAAATGTATAGATGATGTGACTATGGCTCGCAGGCGAGCCACACAGACCCTACATTACCTGACAGGCTTAATGACTTTTATGCACGTTTTGAGGCTAACAACAGCAACAAGGCACAGATGCTCCCACCATCACCCAGCGAGCAGATACCTCAGGTGACAGCAGCTGAGGTGAAAAAAGTATTCGCCAGCGTCAATCCACGCAAGGCAGCGGGGCCGGACAATATCCCGGGGCGTGTGGTGAGGGAGTGCGAGCAGTTAAAATATGTTTTTTCAGACATTTTTAACATCTCGCTCACTCAAAGAGTCGTGCCCACCTGCCTCAAGAGTGCCACTATTATACCTGTGCCAAAAAAGTCAAACCCAGCCTGCCTAAATGACTTCCGCCCCGTGGCTCTTACACCTATAGCCATGAAGTGTTTTGAGCGGCTCATCCTGCAGCGCATCAAGGACCGCCTCCCCGCAGACTTAGACCCTCTACAGTTTGCATATAGAGCCAACCGCTCAACAGAGGACGCCATCTCCACTGCACTCCATCTCACTCTGTCACACCTGGAAGAGAAAACACCTATGCCAGACTCCTCTTCATCGACTTCAGCTCAGCGTTTAATACCATCATTCCACAGCAGCTGGTAGAAAAGCTGAGGTGGCTGAATGTGGACGCTGGAACCTGCAGCTGGATCCACAACTTCCTGTCACAGAGGCAGCAGAGAGTCAAGGTGGGCAGTCTGACTTCAAGAACCATCTCAGTGAGCACAGGGTCTCCTCAGGGCTGTGTACTGAGCCCCCTGTTGTTCAGCCTGCTCATCCATTACTTCACTGCCAGATCCAACAGCAATCACATCATCAAGTTTGCAGACGACACAACAGTGGTGGGTCTGATTACCAACGATGATGAGTCTGCATACAGGAATGAGGTGGAGCAACTTACATCACGGTGCAGCTCACACAATCTCTTCCTCAACACCGACAAGACAAAGGAGATGGTGATTGACCTTAGGAGGGCCGGCAAGCTCCACCACATGCCACTGACCATCGGAGGCACCGCGGTGGAGAGAGTCAGCAGCGTCAAGTTTCTGGGGATCCACCTGGCAGACGACCTGACCTTCACCACCAACACCACGGCCATCCTTAAAAGGCTCACCAGCGGCTCCATCCCCTCCGGTGTCTGAAAAAGGCAGGCCTCCCGCCCCCATCTCACCACCTTTTACAGGAGCACCATTGAATCTGTCATATCTTACGTCCTGGTTCAGCAGCTGCAAGGCACTGGAGAAACATCAGCTGAGCAGGATTGTGAAGTTAGCCAGTAAGATCATTGGTGCCCCTCTCCCGTCCCTGCTGGAGATCTACAACCAGCGCTGCACTCGCAGGGCCACCAGCATCATAAGGGACCCTCACCACCCTTTCCATGGACTGTTTTCCCTCCTGCCATCGGGGAAAAAGGTACAGGAGCCTCCGTGCCCGATCCCAAAGGATGCTGAACAGCTTCCTTCCACAGGCAGTCAGAATGGTGAACAGACTGTGCCCTCTCCCTCTGACATGCCCCCCCACCCTTACACACACACTACCTGCCTGACTGCACCGGATGTGACTGCACTACTCATTTTAAGACACTGCTGCTACTGAACTGAACCTGCACTTTACACTACACTTTAATATACTGTGTAATTTAATATGTGTAATTTGTGTAATTTAATATACTGTGCTGCCACTGGGCAGCTGCTGCTCCATTGTTGTTTTTATGTAAACTGTTTTATGTTTTTATATTTTAGCCTATTTGTGATTGTTGTCTTCTACTGTAGTACTGCTGAGGGCTGGGGGGAACGATATTTCGTTTTTTTTATGCACGCAAGTGTACAAAGACAACGACAAATAAAGAAATCTTGAATCTTGAATCTTGAATCATCAGATTCATTATCAAAAGTAGAACGCTACAATGCTAATAAACTATCAATGACATATGGAATAATATGGAATGTCTTCTCACAGAAAAATGCTATATTTCATTCAAACTGAAAAGACAAATGGGAATGGTGAAATAAATACATATAATAACTGCATTTCCCTCTAAATATAATATTAATAAATATATTTAGAGGGAACCCTATAAAATATGTCATCAATGATGAAATGAATATTTCCCATCTAATATAAATCCCCCCTCCCCCCACGCTCCTGTGAATGTGTGTCCCTCAGTGGGGTCGGGCTGCTTCATATCTGTGTCACAACGCTGGGAGGGATGGAGCCATTTTCTTATAGAATGAAGATCTCATGTTGGTGCTGATAATCTTCTATTGTAATGAACCCCACCCCACAGCACAAGTGACTCCTGAATATTATTGCAGAGCCCAGTGCACACTGCAGGATCCAGAGATGGTCTCAGGAGCGCTGGTTGATGTGGCCAAGCACCTGGGCAATCTGAAGTACAGAGTGTGGGAGAAGATGCTGGGGACTGTTCAATACAGTGAGTACTGGGGGCAGGGAGTTCCACATTCTCACTGTACAGAGAGAATCTTCAGCATCCTCTCCACAAGCTGATAAACCCAGTCAGAGTCATATTGGGCCTGTCTGTGTATGAGCCCTGGAGTGGAGAGACTGAGCGCCAGTCCTTAATCTCACTGGTGCTCATAGTAAGATGCTGCTTTAAGAGTGATTACTGTATTTAAGGGGAAGGACAGGAGCTACACAAATACTGACAGACTCTGTTCCTCCTTCCAGTTTTTTGTTTTCACCGATTTCCCCCCGTTTTTCTCCCAATTTGGTAGCCAATTACCCGCTGTGCTTAGTTCAATCCCCTCCCTCGTAGTTCGCTGCCGTAGTCCTGTGACCGGCAGTGACAAGGGTGTAGCGCTGCCTCCTCCGAGACAACTCTCATTGTGCCGTCGACTGTAATTCCGGTACCCCAGAACCACTCTTGTGCGCAGTGAACTGTGTGTGTCGGCTTCCCTCCCCCCTCCCTGGCGACTCCTGACCAGAGCGGACACTGGCGGGACAGGGAATCAAACCCCCGTCAGAGTGGCCAGCGTCGACGTTGTAACCACTAGACCACGCGGGAGGCCCCTCCTTCCAGTTTTTATAGAATTTTTGAAGACTTATGAAATATCGCTAGCTTTTCATACTGGCATTTCTCTCACACATGAGTTTGGCATTATAATGGTAGTTATTCTGAAACCAAGTTTATATAAATAGGAGTCCATTGTGTGTGACAGTATCCCTTTGTGCAGATCAGTGCTGATGTGTCATTCTCTGCACCTTCAGCTCCTGTGACTCTGGACCCAAACACAGCACATCCCATTCTCTCCCTGTCTGAGGATCTGACCAGTGTGAGACTCAGAGATGAGAGACAACAGGTTCCTGATAATCCAGAGAGGTTTGATTATTGGGGTGGTGTGCTGGGCTCTGAGGGATTCAGCTCAGGGAGACACTGCTGGGATGTTGAAGTGGGGGATGGATATCAGTGGATGGTGGGTGTGGCTAAAGAGTCCATGAGTAGGAAAGGGCGCTTCACTCTGGGCCCAGCAGCAGGAGTGTGGAGTACAAGACAGCTCAATGGGAAATACGAAGCCATGACCTCCCCACGTACAGCCCTCACTATGAAGAGGAAACTCCAGAGGATCAGAGTGCAGCTGGACTGGGACAGGGGGGAGCTGTCCTTCTCTGACCCCAGTGACAACACTCCTCTCTACACCTTTAAACACTCGTTCACTGAGAGGCTGTTTCCATTCTTCAGCTTGGGGTCAGGTTCTCGTCTCCAGATCTGTCCACTGAAGGCGTCTCTAACGCTGCAATAACACTCTGGTTTTTAAGAGATTTTTATAAATCATTTATTTCTCATTCTTATTTCTGGTCTCTCTTTTGATCATTTAGAATGGGCCCATCTGTGGCCAGTCCTACATTATCTGGGATTTAATGGGAATTATGTCAGGATGGGTTCATCAGCAATACAAATTGTAATGGACATACAGACAGACAGGGACACACTCAAGGTTTTGCTGCAGTGCTGTATTACCCTTTCTGTAATAAACCCAAATTAAAGAAAATAAAAAAGTTTAAAAAATGTTTCTTTCATTGGGGCCCTTAATTAGAACAATCTCAGTTGTTGGAATCCAAAATGTCATTTAATTTAATTTAGATTTGTCACACGCCTGGGGAAGGCATGGCCAATAGATCGGGCGTGAGACAGATTCACCCAAGGCCTGGATAGTTAAACAAAAACATTTATTTACAGAACCGAAAATAAACAAAGACCGCAGTCACACAAGATTAATAATGTCCCAAGTGCTCTGTTGCCGGACGGCTCTCGGTCCAGGCGATTAGATCCGGTCCCTCTCAAGGTTAAGCCGTGTGGGCTGGATTGGGTCGGGAGCGAGGCTGCGCCATTCTCGGGCCAGGAGTCCCAGTCGGTACCAGCAAGGCGGTTGGAGGAGACGTCTGTGTGCGTGTGCGTGTGCGTGTGCGTGTGCGTGTGCGTGTGTCTCAGCCAGCCAGAAGCGCAATGTCGTTTGCCTTCATTCCGGCGCTTCTCTCCTAGGCTGTTTGACTCTCCCTTTATGCAGTGCCTTCTGATTACGAAATGGCAGACAGTGTCTGATTGAGAGAGTGGCTGCAGCTGTCTCCCTGGTTCAGCACTGGACAGCTGCCCCACTGTGGAATGTTGGTTCCTCTTCCTCGCGTCTTCTGGGAGCTGTCCGGGTACCGGAGGTCCGCCGGCTCCGTGACACAAGATTTTATTCTAAAATATTGAGTTCAAGGAAGAGAACATAATTCCTAAATGTTGAATAATCATACGCATTCATGCATGGTAACAGAATCGTCAAGTATAACATTGATCATTTTGGGCAAAAGGGTTCATCCGCAATTATGCGCTCTTCCTGGTTATAGTTTCCAACCTTCAGCTCTGATTGTTGGTCTGTGCAGAGGACTGTACAAAGATCATTCACACAGAACCATAAAATATTGTTCCCTGTGAACAAATAAGGCAACGTGTAAATGTGTAACTCTGGCACCAGCTTGTCTTGAAGTAGAAGACTTCGCTCCGCTACACTTCACCTTGAGGTCAGGTCAGTGTCAGTGGGGCTGTTTGTCTTTTTGCGCTGGTGGATTTATCACAGTACACAGGGGACAGATCCGCTCCATCTTTGCTCGTCCTGCACTACGGGTCACGGCTCGACGCTCGCGTGACATCGTGCGGGAACCCCCGTCGTCTTGTTTTCCCTCGTCGTCTGCGTGTACATTTCAACGCTACAAACTAAAAACGTAGGATAGGCACCACAACACCCGTCACACCGAAATATTACAATATTACAATATTACCGTTTTTAGTGCTTTTTAAACTATCGATGGAACAAAGCTCAAGATGTATTCGTATATGGAAGTATATAAATATTCATGGTATCCAGTGTAAAGGGTTACTGTCCAGTGAAGGGTTAATATGAGAGTAGGTCACTGTAAGATGATTTCAGTCATGCCTCCTCTTGAGATGTGTGTGTGTTCCCACACCTCACTCCTCCTCACCTCTCTGGCGGTTGGGGATCAGGTCATTTTGGGGTCTGTCCTGGTGTTCTACACTGAGGTCTGCTCAAGCAGAGCTGCGCTTTGTCTTGATTTATGACTTTCGGACCCTATGCCCCCCCCCCCAGTCATTGGAAATGACAGATGCATATTGCTTTCTAGCGGTCTTATTTGTTTTAATGTATTTTAACTGTGAATAATGGGTCCCATACTGGTACATGCCACTGTCCATGGACTCACATTGGTCTTCTGTCCAACAGTGAATTTGGCCACTAAAGGGTCCAAAACCAATGACCTACTGAGCCCCCCCCCCCCTCCACGAAGCCAGCGGGGTGGGTCAGGTCTGTGGAACTGCAGAAGTCACAGCCTTGGTAACTGCTTTAGGTTTCGTTTCTGAGGCTGAAAAGGGGGCGTTGTCGCCCACGGGTTGATTAGGCAATGCGTTGAAGAGCACTGTGTGGATTACGTTTCTGTACATCACACAAGTAGGGATCGGTCTTATCGGGCCTTCGAACACGCACGCACTGGCTCACACACACACACGCATGCACACTTGCACTCTCACACGTGCATACACACACACACGCATGCACACACGCACTGGCTCACACACGCATGCACATACGCGCACACTCACACACACACACACACACATGCACATTCTCGCACTCTCACACACACGTGCACACACACACACACACACACACACACTCACACACACACACACACACACACGCATGCACACTTGCACTCTCTCACACACACGCATGCACATACGCGCACTCTCTCACACACGTGCACACACACACACACACACACACACGCACGCACACACACACACACACACACACACACACACACACACACACACACACACACACACACACACACACACACACACACACACACACACACACACACACACACACACACACACACACACACACACACACACGCGCGTGTCATGCCCCAGTTTGAATGAAGGTGTTATTCTGTGTTGGGGTGTGTCCTCCATGAGTGGGCCACTAGTTCATTAGGACAGCACATGTAAAAGTCGTCTTTTTGTCGTTTGAAAAATGCAGCCGACATAGCTTAGTGTACCTACATATTTTCTGTGTGGGAAAAGGGGATCATTGTTTAAAACATTGTAAATCTAGGAGGGGGGGGATGGGGGTATATGCGCTAAGTTTTAAAATTGTGAGGGGTCCTTTCAGTCTCAAAATCTGGTCTTCCACGCCTGTGCGTTAGGGCAGCCTTCAGTTGTGCAGAATTGGCCCAGGTTAGACTTCGCACTCGGATGTTAAAACATTAGAGTCGTTCTGTTTACTCCCAACTGCTTCCTTGTGTTTCATCATTTGTGTGTGCGTGTGTGTGTGTGTGTGTGTGTGCGTGTGTGTGTGCGTGCGACGGAGGACTAGTTGATGCAGCCCTGCGAGTTCATCCAACGCATGTGAAAAGCCATGGAAAACGATCTGAAGGGCTTCCGAAGTCCCCCGACTGTCCGCTGCGTTCCAGGTGTACCGTCTCTGCGCTGTAACGCCACATCATCACTGCTGACAATAATGTGAAAAAACGGACACAGCCAGTATGGCAGCTAGTTCACACAGGGCTTCCACACACTCTGTGTTTCATTTTATTATTTATCAAATAAAAAAGAGTAATAAATCAATTGTGGGATTGTGCCGTTAAATGAGCTACTAGGATAAGGGCCGTGGGGTTTCTTTTTGCGGTCTGACCGCACGAGGTCAAGTGAACCGCACGGAAGCGGTCTCGTCGGGAGCCGTATGAAACACGGCCCAAAGGAAACGCCATAGCCCTTCTCTTCCTCGTGCGCATTTCTGCGTTGCGAGAGTGTGGCTCACGCTCCGCAGTCCGCGTTCTCCTGAGGGCCGTCACCCCTGCAGACTGGCGTGCGGAGCGCTGTGAGGTCCTGGTGTTTGTGAGAGAGGTGCTGAGTGAACGTTCAGGTCGCTGGAAGCCAAGCCTAGAGTTTGAACGTCCGTCGTCTGCGATGTGGGGACTTTTCGGTCTTTTTTGTTGTTCTCGGACGGTTTTGCGGGTTTTGTTTGTGTCTGTGTGGTGTGTCTGATTTTGTGCTTCTGATTTTGTGTGTTTTAAAAAAACACAGCTTGAGATGTGGTGCAGACAAATGCAGAAATGTTCACTTTTCAACACTACATGGCCTCTGTTGCACTCCACCACAGAGAGGGGAGAACACGTCTGCCATATGGGCCTTTCACTTGAACAGTCATACAAGGAGGCATTTTCTTGCTTACTTTTTTATCCATGGATTCCCTGTCAAATTCCAACTTGGCTCAGTCTACTTCTATGCGCTCCCACCAAGAAGTGTTGAAGTCCGTTACACTAAAACGCTAAAGAATTTCATTTCCAGAGACGCGTTCTCTGCAGAATCAAAGGGGCAAAAACCCTGTACATGTTCTGACATGTTCCGACTAAACTAGGCTCTGAATGAATGCCCTCCCTGCGCTTGCCACGCCCCCTGTCCCAGAAGACCTCAGCCTCACTTCCCCCACCCCAACCGCATGGCTATGCATTCTGGGAGTTGTAGTTCTGCTCTTGGATCCATTTGTCAAATGTGCAACTCTTGGGTCAGCGGATAAGCAAAGGTACATAGGAGGCGGGTCTCTGGAAAACTTAAGAGGGCTTTTTTTTTTTCTTTCTTGAATAAATGCCAGCAGAAATGAAAGGTACGAAACTAAATTGATATCTTAACCTCCCCCAAAGGTTTGAAAACAGGGTTTATCTAGGAGGGTTTAGAAGGGAGAGTGGCGGAGGGAGGCAGGCTTCGAGGGGTTGCTGGCCTTGCTCCGTGATTCCCCCTCACTTGAATCTCCTAGTCTCCTCTTGCTTTAAGTATTTTTATACACAACCAAAAGGTTCCCCCCAATAAGCCCTGACTGTAAATACCCCCCTAAATGCAATCATCTGGGTTTTGTGTAGGCGTACACAAAGAACGATGAGAAAGTGTAGTAATTGAAAATGATTTGTAAGTTCACAATCTGCATGTCTTGAAGCCATCAGGCAGTAGCTTCTTACTTTTCATATTTTATTTTTTACAAAAATGTTTTTTTTTGCTTACCTAAAATATCCCAAACTATAATGTGACCCCCTTTTATTACTCTGATATGTTTTATTTTAAGCATTTTATTTTCCTGTGTATAACATGTAGGCAATTTATAACTGAAAATAAGAAAAAAAAACTTTATTAAATAAATTTTAAAATTGAAATATATTTTATTTGAAAGTTTATGGACCTTTTAACCTTTGGGACAGAATAATTATGTATACACATATATAATTTTAACTGACTTGATGGTTATGAGAAAATGTATCAAGAGTTTTTTTTGGTTTTTGTTGGTTTTTTACGCTTCTTTAATAAATTGTTTCCTTTTTTTACTGGAAAATTAACTCCTGTCTCTGCTGTTTTTTGCATATCCTTTCTCGGAGGGACATGTGTGTGTGATTGTGTTTATCAAAGCAAATTCATGCATTTTTAGCCTTTGTATGCATGTTGTCCTCGTCTTTATTGCAGTACAATTGGAACAGTATATGCCTATGTTTAGCATTTATAATAATTCAAGCTAAAACCAATTAAAATATTTTGATTTGCCACTTCCTGTTCAGCTTGCTGACGTTGAAACCTCCCAACATGCATTTCTTTCTGTACAGCCTGCAACAGTACAAAAACCACACAATGCCTCCTGGGAAATCAGGCAGTTGGGAAAAGACACCTATGAATCCGTGTCCATCTTGTGTAAGATTGAACAAAATATTGATGATGTCACTACGATGTAAATGGCTGAATGCGTCCAGGACAACCGTGCGCATGTGCTGCGAGGCCCTGAATCTCACAACGGTTTCGCTGCAGAGAAGGTAACAGAAGAACAAACATTCAATTCTGTATCTCCTCACTGGTATGAAGAAGGGTGCTGGTGATGCATTTCTTTTCCAGGAAAGTGTTACAAAAGCTGACATCTTAAATGTTGTGAAAGAATCCGCAGGAAATGTGCCCCAAAAACATTCACCACGAAAGGTGGACTTCATTGACGTCACCAAAATATGTCAGTTTTATCTCTGAAAAGTGGACAATGAGTAGGCTTAAATATGTGATTTTTGTTTTTACTCATACGGTTAATAGTATACATTTTTCAGTATGAGGAAATGTACATACAATTCATGAGGCTTAATATGGTATTCATAGGAGGGTGGCTTAAACCCTCCACTGAAATGTTTTGACTGTTCCAAACTGTTAATCAACTGCTTTTTGAATCTTGAGCGGGGCAGGGGAACCTACTTTTGTGGTAAGTGTGCGTGCGTTTATGAGAAGGTTTACAAGAAACCCTGCTGCTTGTGGAGATCACAAAGTCCATTTGGGGAAGGCCATCCGAGTGGTGGAGGTTTTCTCATCACTCGGGGTATTGGCTTGTCCTGTAGAGACGGGCGGCGGGCTCATGGGGGAGGGTGAATTGAAGAAATAGAGGGTACAACTGGCCACCAAATTGGGATTTAAAAAATGGGGGGGAAATCTGAAATAATTTTAAAAAGCCTTACCTCTGAAAAGTGAAAAATTAAATATGTGATTTCAGTGCTCATGGCCTTTGTAAGGGATTAACCCATCACAAGCCGTGCACTCTCAGGATATACATGCACGGCTGGGTTGGTGCTGCAACTCACAAGGCTGTTAAGCCACACCACAAGTGTGTGTATGTATATATGTGAGAACGCACGGCTTAAAGTGGTTTGTTCCTGTGCTTATACCACGGCTACTTGCCACAACAAAATGCAAAAGCATCAAACATTTGAACCGTTGTCCAGCGAAAATATGATCATACTTTGGCACGTGTAAATCAGCCAAGAAATATAGTTCCTCATTTGCCCAGGTTCGGGAGCAGATGAAAGTGTTCATTACTTGCACAGTAGATGGCAGCAACGAGCCAAAAAAACATCTGTCAGCAGTTTATTTAATGGGAAATATCAAAAAAACATCAGCTTATGAAAAGACATTAACCTCTGCTGATATCATACTCCGAGCTCATTTATGAAGTCGAGTTGTAAGAGTTATTCAGATATTTTCCCACTGGAAAGGAGTTCATTAGGTTGTTTAAAAAAGTGCTTTGTAATTGGCTCCCTCCCTGTTTGTTTCTGTATTTTGTGCAATCCACCATGAAATGTGTGCATGGTTGATATGCATGTTGGATAAGTACGTTGCCAAACTGAGGTGAGAACACTGTTGTGGCGGTCCTCTGGAACAGCTCCCCAGGAGAGGCGGTGAAGGAGGAGGCAACATTCCGCAGCGGGGCAGCTGTCCGGTGCTGAACGGGGGAGACGGCTGCAGCCAGTCTCTCCATCAGGCAGCTGTCTGTCTCCCATCGTGTAATCAGAGGACGCGCTGCATAAAGGGAGAGACAAACGCAGCCTCGGGGACAAGCACCGGAACCCAGCTGGCCGACATTGCGCTTCTCCTTCACCCCCCTCTCTTTTTCTCTCTCTTCCCCAGAGACAGACACCTCCATGAGACACCTCTCCAGTGCCGACTGGGATACCTGGCCCAGGGACCGGGCAGCCTCACTCCCAGACCTAATCCAGCCCACGAGGATTCTCCATGGAGACGGGACAGATTTCATCGCATGGAACGAGGTCAGCAGTCCGTCATTTAAAAAGAGGCTTTTAGTTGGACGCTTATCTTTTTTTTGTTTATCCCATTTTCTCCCAATTTAGTAGCCAATTACACCCGCTATTTTATGTCACCCCCCAGTAATGTGAGTTTTTGCTGCCGTAGCCCTTTGACCGGTAGTGACGAAGGCGAAGCATCTTCTCCTCCGAGACGGCACTCACCAGGCCGTCGACCGTAACCCAGTATTCCAGAGCCACTCCTGTGTGCAGCGAATGTCCTGTCGGCTTCCCTCCCCCCTCCCTGGGGCGGACAGCCAATCACCGTCCCTGGTGGCACTCCCGGCCAGAGCAGACTCTGGCACAACGGGGAATCGAACCTCGGTCGTTGTACTCAGTTAGTTGGACGCTTATCTTGAAAGGAATATAATTTTTTTTGGTGTGTTTTGTTTTGTCTCACTTCCAGTCTTTTGGCCACGCCTTCCTCTGGCCTGCCGATTCTGTCATAGTGTATGGTTGGAAGGTTATGTACACCCACACATATTCGCTTTGGATAAAAGCGTCTGCTAAATGGCGTATATTATTATATTAAATGTATTCTTACTGCTAGCAAAGTTCCATTCATGAACTTGCCTAGGATTCACGTAGAATCTTATTCATTTTGCCGTTCGTTGCTGTTTGTTTTGTTTTTCTCTTCTGCCCGGCGGTAAGTGAAATGGCAGACAGCCCACTTTGAGGATCTGCACATTGAACCTGGGGCGGCTCAACAACATTTTACAAGTCTCCATTTTTATTACGAAGTTACAAAGTGTCACGTGTGGGATGCCGATGTTAGTGGGAGGCGTAATGTTTTTAATATGATGTACAAACATTCCATTTAGTCGTGATTCATCATGGATATTGGCACTGCCGGGAAATCTGGTTGCCCAATCAGCATCCAGGACCGGAAGTATCCATTTTATAATTTTACACAACATCTTATGCCATTCACCACAAAGCGCTGCATTTGGTTATGAGGGATTTTTTGAAGATTCTATGTTAAATTAACATCATTATTTCAGCCATTATAACAGACTTTAGGAACACATTCTGTTTCGTTTGAACGCATGTTTAGTGTAACTTTTCAGTCCATTGAAAGTGATGTAATGTTAGTAATAAAAGTAAATACCGTACATATTCTTTTATGTAGCACTTAAAAAGCTGCTGAACGTAATTCACTGGAGCGAAGTGTGAATCTCACCACTGTCAGTCTCCCTGGAGGTGGGGGGCTATCCCAGAATTCCCCTGAAGTGGATTCATCATGTGTCCCCTCTTGTCTGCTGTGCAGAGTGCGCCCACCTGCTCCTGGCCCACAATGCACCTGTGAAGGTGAAGAATGCCCAAGGGTGGAGCCCGCTGGCCGAAGCCAGCTACGGAGACCGACAAATGAGTAAGACCCCTACTCCCTACCCCTAACCCCCTACCCCCTACTCCCTAACCCCTACCCCTAACCCCCTACTCCCTACCCCCTAACCCCCTAACCCCCTACCCCCTACCCCCCCTCCCCTACAGAGAAACATATCCAGGATCATCGATCCCTCCTGTGTGATTACTCTGCCCCCTGACGCTGTGTGTGTGTGTGTGTGTGTGTGTGTGTGTGTGTGTGTGTGTGTGTGCGTGCGTGCGTGCGTGCGTGCGTGCGTGCGTGCGTGCGTGCGTGTGTGTCTCTCTCTCCCCCCTCAGTCAGAGCTGAAGCAGCAGTCCAGAGAGAGTGTGGAGGATAAGAGACCTCGCCTACTGAAGGCCCTGAGGGAGGTGGGGAGCAGCAGCCACAGCCACACACAAACATTTACATACATTCACACATATAAACATTTACACACTTATACATTCACACATATACACTTACAACAAACATTTACACATTTACACACACATTATACATTTACACACATACATTCACACACTTATACACACACACAAACATTTACACACTTATACACAAACATTTACACACTTATACATTCACACATGCGCTTATTTACACACAAACATTTACACACTTATACATTCACACATGCGCTTATTTACACACAAACATTTACACACTTATACATTCACACATCCACTCGTATGCACTTATAGACATTCACTAAATTGTAAATAAAATGTAGCAATATTGACAAAAATCTGCAATCAAATGTTTCCTCAAATCCATGTTATTGAAATCCTGACCTCCCTCCTGCTGCGTCAGCACTGCTCAATCTTCTGTTCTCTGTCTGTAGCTGGGAGACTTTTACCTGGAGGTACACTGGGATTTCCAGAGCTGGGGTGAGTCTGGGGTAACTGTACTGTTTTTACTGGAGTAACTCTCCTGTGTTTACTGGGGTAACTGTACTGTGTTTACTGGAGTAACTGTACTGTGTTTACTGGAGTAACTTGCCTGCAAAATCTACAAGGCTCTGTACAAGTGTACTGCCAGGGTGTAAAGTTATTATCCATCGCTAACATTGTGCGGTTATATCCATCGCTAACATTATGCGGTTATATCCATCGCCAACATTGTGAGGTTATATCCATTGCTAACATTGTGAGGTGGGGAAGTATAGTGTAAGGAACTGGGCTTGTAACTAAGAGGTTGCAGGTTCAATCCCCAGGTGGGGACACTGCCGTTGTACCCTTGAGAAATGTACTTAACCTGAATTGCTTCAGTTAATATCCAGCTGTATAAATGGATTGCATGTAAAGAAATGTAAACTGTGTGAGTCGGTCTGGATAAGAGCGTCTGCTAAAGGCCTGTAATGTCACTCTTTTTTCATATCAACCCCTACACCTGTAACCGCTACACCACATGGGAGGCCAAACCCACGTGTTGAAGCTCAGTCACTATTTTTCACTCTTCAGAAGTAAGACGGCTCCATGCGGATTGGCTCCTCTCACGACGTACACTCTTACAGGTTCTGGTTTCGATGTGGAGACGCTGGCGTGCCCAACTCCATTCCGCTAGTTTTGTGACGAGACTGTAGCGCAGTTGTTCAAAAGAGGCTGGTTTAAGAAGGAGAATAAATGACCTGTTCTTATTGAGGGTTGCCTTCATTATGACCAGGCGTGTGAGATGTTTTTCCTGTTTTTAACACCAGTCCGTCAGTGCCGTAGTGAGCTGCTCACTGCGTCCAGTCCGATGAAGATCGAGCACCAAGGCTAGGCTAGGCTCCGTCACACACAAACGCTTTTAAAAACAAATGTGCATTTCTTGGAAAATCACCAAAAAGCATAAGCCTACAGCCTTACCTGTGACGAGTGAAAAGTAGTAACGAAAAAATAAATGTGTGATTGTGCCACCCTAGGAGAAGGGTTTCACACACTGTTCTACCATACACTCACTGTTCTACCATACACACACTGTTCTACCATACACACACTGTTCTACCATACACTCACTGTTCTACCATACACACACTGTTCTACCATACACACTGTTCTACCATACACACACTGTTCTACCATACACTCACTGTTCTACCATACACACTCACTGTTCTACCATACACACACTGTTCTACCACACTACACTCACTGTTCTACCATACACTCACTGTTCTACCATACACACACTGTTCTACCATACACTCACTGTTCTACCGTACACTCACTGTTCTACCATACACACACTGTTCTACCATACACTCACTGTTCTACACTGTTCTACCATACACACACTGTTCTACCATACACTCACTGTTCTACCATACACACTGTTCTACCATACACTACACTGTTCTACCATACACACACTGTTCACAGACACTGTATGGTACAATGGCCAGTCATTTATATTATTGGGTCTGCAGATTTAAAATATCTTGGTCCAGAGAGGACCGGGGATGACAAGGGACCTCATTTTGGACTCTGCTGACCGTCCTGAATCAGGGCCCTCCACTCAAAATATGCAAAAAGCAATATAATCCATTCAATATACTTTTTAATTGAATATATAGGAATTTGACATGTCTGTATCTCAGCTTTGGAGAGACGTAGAGACACGGAACTTGCATTCTTCTCTAGGTCTGCCCCGAACACGTGGTCTGAGTTTGGGAAAGATCAGAAAAAAAAAACCTAAACCATTATGGGTTTTTTTGGGGTGTAAAATTGACTTTCTCAGTTTGTCCCAAACTCACAGATATAGGCAGACTTAGAGAGGAATGCAGTTTTCGTGTCTCTACGTCTCTCTAAAGCTGAGATACAGACATGTCAATTTCCAATATATTCCATTCAAAAAGTAGTGTGTTGGCGGACATTGTGCGAGAGTTTCAGCGCTTGCTGCAGAGCTCCGATGGACGCTGCCTGGCACAGATCCCTCCCTGGACTGAAATACAGCAGTGTCCACTTCCTAATATATTCCATTAAAAATATATATATATAGGGACAAATGTGAGGATATGGCATTTGGACTCCATATGTGTTATTTGGACGTTTAACATTGAGCTGAAAACAAGTCTCCACTAACCATATATTGGAGCAGGTCTGCCCCTCGAGGTGTCTGGTTTTCATATTTGGGCAAAGTCAGGACTTTGGACGCCAATGTCTCAGCAATATATGGCATGTGTGGGTTCCCATTTCAGAATGCGATCCCACAAACCCACTATTGCATCCATTGGCAATATATTCCCAATTCAAAAATGTCCACGAACCATATAAGGTCCCCAACCTCTGAAAACTGAAATATTGGGACTACAAGGACAGGTGCTGATCTAGCTAAATAAATGTCCATGTAAGTGGGACCCATGAAGATATCGTATAGCGCTGTATTTTGGTTATTGCGCGCTCATGACATCACTTCCTGCCGCAGGAGTCGGAGGTGGAGACGGAGGAGGAGGTGGACATCCTGATGAGCAGCGATATTTACTCCGCCACGCTGTCCACCAAGTCCATCAGCTTCTCCAGAACACAGTCGGGCTGGCTCTTCAGAGAGGACAAGACGGTACGCACACACACACACAAAACACACACACATCCCTGCACACTCACACACTCGGACACATACACGCTCATAGTTGCGTACACACAGGAACACAGAAACACGCACTGCAGCGGGTTGCTGCAGGAGCAGGTGGTTGTGTGGCTCTGTGTGAAACGGTCTCTGTTGTGTTGTGTGACTGTTGAGCGGTCTCTGTGGTTGTGTTCGCGGTCTCTGTTGTGTTGTGTTCTCTGTGGTTGTGTTGTTGTGTTCGCTCTGTGTTGAGCGGTGAGCGGTCTCTGTCTGTGGTTCTGTGTTGTGTTCGCTCTGTGTTGAGCGGTCTCTGTGGTTGTGTTGTGTTCGCTCTGTGTTGAGTGGTCTCTGTGGTTGTGTTTGCTCTGTGTTGAGCGGTCTCTGTGGTTGTGTTGTGGTCGCTCTGTGTTGAGCGGTCTCTGTGGTTGTGTTCAGCTCTGTGTTGAGCGGTCTCTGTGTTGTGTTCTGTGGTCTGTGTTGTGTTCGCTCTGTGTTGAGCGGTCTCTGGTCTGTGTGTTGAGTTCTCTGTGTCTGTGGTCTGTGGTTGTGTTGTGCTCTCTGTGTTGAGCGGTCACTGTGGTTGTGTTGTGTTCTGTCTCTGTGTTGTGTGTTGAGCTCTGTGTTGTGTTGAGCGGTCTCTGTGGTGTGGCGGTCTCTCTGTGTTGTGTTGTGTGCTCTGTGTTGAGCGGTCTCTGTGGTTGTGTTGTGTTCGCTCTGTGTGTGGTTGTGTTGTGTGTTGCTCTGTGTTGAGCGGTGTCTCTGTGGTTGTGTTGTGTGTTGAGCTCTGTGTTGAGCGGTCTCTGTGGTTGTGTTGTGTTCGCTCTGTGTTGAGCGGTCTCTGTGGTTGTGTTGTGTTGAGCTCTGTGGTTGCTCTGTGTTGAGCGGTCTCTGTGGTTGTGTTGTGTTCGCTCTGTGTTGAGCGGTCTCTGTGGTTGTGTTCCGGTCGCTGCAGGAGCGGGTGGGCAGCTTCCTGGCGGACTGCTTCGCGGTGAACGGCCTGGTGCTGGAGTCCAGGAAACGTCGGGAGCACCTGAGCGAAGAGGACATCCTGAGGAACAAGGCCGTCATGGAGACCTGGAGCAAAGGAGGGAACATGGCGGAGCACAGCTACGAGGTTCCTGCGTTCTCACCCACACAACTTTCACACACAAGCGTAACTTCTGTTACTTATATTTCTGTAAACTGTGGGCTTTAAAGTCTCTTAACGGATAATACGTCTGCTAAAAGATCTGCTGTAAATACACTGTTCAGTCTTTTTAAAGGATTGACTGCAGGCGTTCGGTGTGATGTCACAGTGTTTGGTGTGATGTCACAGTGTTTGGTGTGATGTCACATCCTCTTGCTCACCCACAGCCTGTGAGGAGACAGTCTCTCACTTCCCCCTCTCCAAACACACTCTCCTGGGAGGAGTACATCACAGCCGAGCATGGCAGGTAAGCCATGAGTGTGTGTGTGTCTGTGTGTAGGGTTGATCGTGTGTGTTTATGACCCACGTTGTTGACCGTGCGTGTGTGTGTGTGTGTGTGTGTGTGTGTGTGTGTGTGTGTGTGTGTGTTTATGACCCATGTTGTTGACCGTGCGTGTGTGTGTGTGTGTGTGTGTGTGTGTGTGTGTGTGTGTGTGTGTGTGTGTGTGTCTCTGCAGGGCTCCTCACCTGGGCAGGGAGTTGCTGTGTAAGGAGAGTAAGAAGAACTTCAAAGCCACCGTGGCCATGAGTCAGGACTTCCCCCTGGGCATCGAGTCGTAAGTGGACACTCCTAGTTTAGGCTACAGGCCTCCCAGAGTAGGAGTGCTGATCTAGGATCAGTTTAGCTCAGGCTTTTAGGTTACGATAAGAGCGTAGACCTGATCCCAGATCAGCACTTCTCTGGCCTGACGCTCTGTCTCTGTGTTCCAGGTTACTCAACGTGCTGGAGGTGATCGCACCGTTCAAGCACTTTAACAAACTCAGAGAATTCGTGCAGATGAAGTTGCCCCCTGGGTTTCCTGTCAAGCTCGGTAAGACAGACAGACAGACAGACTCTCGCACGTTCACTAAACACCAGAAATATCAGATTTATCCAGAGTGACTTAGTTTATATATATTTTTTACATGCAATCCATTTATACAGCTGGATATCTTGCTGTAACAATTCATGTTAAGTACCTTTTGCTCAAGGGTACAACGGCAGTGCCCCCCACCTGGGAGTTGAACCTGCAACCTTTGCGTTACTGTCAGCCTGGTTTTCTATGGATTGGTGCGAGACTAAATGCTACGCTACGACCACTTCCACGAGTCCGTCTTCCGTTTACATTTTTAGGTGAAAAAACTTTTTACCATTTTAGTCAAGAGAACGCAGACATTGTTCCAGAAGGTCACGAGTCAAAGGTCAAAGTAAACCAAGTCAGTTACTTGGGATAGTAAATCAGTTATGAGTATTTATGCAGCATAAAACCTCTCTTTGATGGAGAATGTGATTTTGGAACTGACCTGTGCATGACTGAGGACCTGGCCTGGATTTGTGTTGAAACTGGAACTGGATTCATTACATTACTTTGAGAAAGTCTTTGCCCTGGTAAATTGCTGAGCAATCCAAGTATAGGGAGGGATTGATAAAAGAAACAAGTCAAGGTACACCCCAAAATGGGTTTTTATTTTCGATTTCTCTAATACATTTTTCTTTCACAAAGCCTCAGTAACGTATTAGGTTTGACTCTTATATTGTTAACATTTTCCACAATGTGAGTCTGTGTGTGAGGATTGAATACATTATACCAAAGTAACTACTTGCACTACTTCAAAAATAATAGTACTCATTCTTCTTAATAGCGATGCAATGTAAATAAAATGACAAGAGTTTTGATTTTACAAAATCAGGCGATGATAAGGCTGGATATGGTACCAGAGTTTACCTGATGTGAAAGTGCTGACAGATCAGCCACACTCTAACCTCAGTGCTACAATGCTGCCCCCTGCAGGAAGGGATGTCTCTGATGACGTGTGTCTAACAGGAAGAGAGAGGCACAGCCCTGCTCACAGACAGACGCTTTAGTTACAGTGGGGACTATACAACATGCCTCCAATGTGTAATACTCTAATAAATTAATTAAAACTATCAAAGAACAAAGTCTGAGAAGAAGAGGAATCAGAGTCTAGTTTTTGAGACATTTCTTTTTTAGCTACAGTTTGAGAAACAGCTTTAAGTCAAAGTGAAACTAAACTACAGTTTAATCAGAAGCCATTACTGAGCTCAAAACAGACTGAGACAGAATGGCGGGCAGATTTTCTCTCCTGGAAGAGGAGCTCTCCTGTCCTGTGTGCACTGAAATCTTCACGGATCCTGTTGTCCTGAAGTGCAGCCACAGCTTCTGTAAAGCCTGTCTGCAGAAGTGCTGGGAACAGAAGGGATCTCGGGAGTGCCCGGTTTGCAGGAGAAAATCTTCTATGGATCACCCTCCCTTCAGCCTGTCTCTGAGGAATGCTTGTGAGGCGTTCTTAAAGGAGAGAAGTCAGAGAGCTACAGCAGGATCTGAAGAGCTCTGCAGTCTGCACAGTGAGAAACTCAAACTCTTCTGTTTGGTTGATCAAATACCTGTCTGCTATGTCTGCCAAACTTCAAAAAAACATGAAAACCACAAACTGCGACCAGTTCAGGAGGCAGCAGAAGAGTATAAGGTAATTATCTCATAACAGAACAGAGTTTTTGTTTGTTTTTTAATCAAATTCTTTATTGTGTGCAATAAGTATCAATTGACTTTTTACGTTTTCAAATTTTCAATGGTAAATTCTTTGGGATTCAAAATTAATAAGATCCTGAAAAAGTTCAGCTTTTTCAGCTGTGATCTACTGTGGCCTTGGCTTAGTTTATTACAGTTTAAACAAACGAAAAACAAATATTCGTTTCACATTTTGTCTTTGATATTTACAGAGTGTTATGATCACAAAAGGAGGCATTTTGTGGTCAGGTCTGATTGCACTTTGCACCGCTCCTAACTACATGTCACATGACTGATAGAGAGAGACAGGGAGGGGCTGAAACATGGAGACATTCTCAGAGCTGTGTGAGGGAGCAGTGGACAGCATAGTAGAGTAGGGGTCAGAGTTCATGGCTCAGATATGTGTGTCTGACACAATGTGGTCTTAGAGGGCAGATCATTGTTAATGTGTCATTACAGACTAAAGATCAAGCTCCTCTTTCTTGTACTTGTCCATAATTGCTTGTTTATAGCTGCCTTTAAAGTGTTTAATGTTATTGCTCAACTTTATGCTCCCATCCAGACCATTCCTGAGTGATACCCCACAAACTGAAATGCACATACTTTTAAGAGTCGTACGTAAAGTAGGTTGTTTTAACATCAGTGTCCCTCTTAAATTATAACCCCCCTCTCTACCTATAAACATTTTTTGAATGTTGCTTGGTAATATGTTTTTTATTGCTAAAAACATAATTTGTGCAGTTTTGAATTTGACTAAGTCCATGAATTTCAATGTTTGACTCTTTATAAACAAACCATTTGTGTGATCTAGATATCTACCGTGATTAACTATCCGTATGGCTCTTTTTTGTAGTGTGCATATCTTTTGTAAGTTGCTTTTATATGTATTCCCCCAGACTTCAACACAGTATGACAGATATGGTACAGTGAGTGTACAGTACAGTGTATATAGAGTTTTCTGATTCAAGATATTACAGTACATGAACAGCCCATTAAACTTGGGACATTGTGCTTTCAGTTGGAGTGAAACCCAGCTCACACAGGCGAGTCCAGGACCAAGTCTGGGAAGCCTTGGTTTAAATGATTACTGGCAAAATATATCAATATGTATTATAAATACTGTAAACCATAAAACATGTATTCCACATTCCAGTAGATATTATATTGCAAACTGGGGTAATTTCCCATGATCTGTAACCTTTTCAGTGTATTTTGCACCCTGGTTCCTTGGTCTTCACCAATTTCCTCACTTTTGCCAAATGGAGAAAAATCTGAATCAGTCTTATCAATATGTTTGAACTTATAGGACATATCATAATTATGATAGCATATTTTTTCATCCCTATCACTTGTCACTAATTATTTTAGTTTTTATCATGAACATGTCCAAGGATAAATTTTTTTCTATTTAATCAAAGAATTGTTAAATTGTCTGTAAATTGACACTAAAATCTTATTTTTGACACTAAAGTAATGACACATTCATTCATAATTAAATAAACTAAATTAGTGCTGTAATTGTGTGCAGTCGCACCTTTTTACCTGCCATGTTCTGTGAGAGAGGTGCTGCACTGTGTGTCAGAGACCACATTGTGGCTCACCTGTCCTGTCCCACACTCACCACCAGAGGGCAGCTGGATGCACAAAGTTGCCTCACCAATATTAAACATCACTTGAACAGTTTATTTTATGGAGATCTGTTTGATCAAATTTGAAACAAAAACTCCACCAGACGCCAATGGAATACCTTCCATTCTTTGTCCTAGGCATACTCTGAGCTTTCCACTGGTTTAAATTTGACTGTGTACATTTATGTAATCTGAGTTGAGCATACAATTGTTATAAATACGAAACAAGTTCCTTTCACTGTGGGTGTTCAGAGGAATATGATTTTTAAGGCTGTTGAAAATAACCATAATTTATTTATTGTACCATTACAGAATTTGGACTAAGTGTTATAAAAACATGGGAAATGGTAATGTGCAAGCAGATGTTCTTAACTGGAGGTGTTTCTAGATTAGACCTGCAGGGGGCACAAGTGAGCATCAACCACAGGGGGCGCAGGTGCAGAGGTCAGTAAGGCCAATAAGGGGCGCTGTAGATCCCTCATTTCTCTAAGGAACACAGACCCCTGCAGTGAGTCTTAATCAGAGACACAAGCTGGGACCTGAGTCTCCATTCTGGCTCCCCTCTGTCTGAGCAGGGGCTCTTGTGCTGTCTGTGCAGGCAGTGAAGTTTACTGTCGGTCTGTTTCCTCAGTAAAGTGTGGACTCATTTCATTCCAGGAGAAACTCAGGACTGCACTGGCACCACTGCAGGAGAAGCTGAAAGCCTTTAATGAAGTGAAACTAGTCTGTGATCAAACAGCAGAGCACATCAAGGTACTGAACTGATGCCTTTAAATCACAGTGTTGAAAATGCAGCATTGGATTGTGCTGAAATGATGGTGAATAATGTTTATTCCAGAGCCAGGCCCAGCGCACAGAGAGGCAGATAAAGATGGAGTTTGAGAAACTTCAGCAGTTCCTAAAAGATGAAGAGGCAGCCAGGATAGCTGCACTGAGGGAGGAAGAGGAGCAGAAGAGTCAGATGATGAAGGAGAAGATTGAGAAGATGACAGAAGAGATATCCTCCCTTTCAGAACAAATCAGAGCCATAGAACAGGAGCTGGGAGCTGAAGACGTCTCATTCCTGCAGGTAAGACCTGTTCACTCTGGCTGTAGGAATCTCTATAAACAGGCATCATTGTTAACACACATTCATTGATTTAATACATTATTCTTTAATCCATATATTCATGTGTATTTTCAAATATCATTACAAGAACCTTTATAAAGGAGTATATTTCCATTAAAATTGTGCTTTCCGATTTACAGATTTAGAAAAATGTGATGCTAACCTTTAGAAGTACATTTTGTTTGTCATATTTCCATATAAATCATATTTATATCACTCTATATTTCAGAGCTACAAGGATACAGTGAAAAGGTATGTCAACTCCAGCCTCATGTCTGTCTCATCAGGTTCATTATCAAAAGTAGAACGCTACAATGCTAATAAACTATCAATGACATATATGGAATAATATGGAATGTCTTCTCACAGAAAAATGCTATATTTCATTCAAACTGAAAAGACAAATGGGGAATGGTGAAATAAATACATATAATAACTGCATTTCCCTCTAAATATAATATTAATAAATATATTTAGAGGGAACCCTATAAAATATGTAATGAATGATTAAATTAATATTTCCCATCTAATATAAATCCCCCCTCCCCCCACGCTCCTGTGAATGTGTGTCCCTCAGTGGGGTCGGGCTGCTTCATATCTGTGTGTCACAACGCTGGGAGGGATGGAGCCATTTTCTTATAGAATGAAGATCTCATGTTGGTGCTGATAATCTTCTATTGTAATGAACCCCACCCCACAGCACAAGTGACTCCTGAATATTATTGCAGAGCCCAGTGCACACTGCAGGATCCAGAGAAGGTCTCAGGAGCGCTGGTTGATGTGGCCAAGCACCTGGGCAATCTGAAGTACAGAGTGTGGGAGAAGATGCTGGGGACTGTTCAATACAGTGAGTACTGGGGGCAGGGAGTTCCACATTCTCACTGTACAGAGAGAATCTTCAGCATCCTCTCCACAAGCTGATAAACCCAGTCAGAGTCATATTGGGCCTGTCTGTGTAAGAGCCCTGGAGTGGAGAGACTGAGCGCCAGTCCTTAATCTCACTGGTGCTCATAATAAGATGCTGCTTTAAGAGTGATTACTGTATTTAAGGGGAAGGACAGGAGCTACACAAATACTGACAGACTCTGTTCCTCCTTCCAGTTTTTTGTTTTCCCCTGATTTCCCCCGTTTTTCTCCCAATTTGGTAGCCAATTACCCGCTGTGCTTAGTTCAATCCCCTCCCTCGTAGTTCGCTGCGTAGTCCTCCTGTGACCGGCAGTGACAAGGGCGTAGCGCTGCCTCCTCCGAGACAACACTCATCGTGCCGTCGACTGTAATTCCGGTACCCCAGAACCACTCCTGTGCGCAGTGAACTGTGTGTGTCGGCTTCCCTCCCCCCTCCCTGGGGCGGACAGCCAATTGCCGCCCCAGGTGGGACTCCTGACCAGAGCGGACACTGGTGGGACAGGGAATCAAACCCCCGTCAGAGTGGCCAGCGTCGACGTTGTAACCACTAGACCACGCGGGAGGCCCCTCCTTCCAGTTTTTATAGAACTTTTGAAGACTTATGAAATATCGCTAGCTTTTCATACTGGCATTTCTCTCACACATGAGTTTGGCATTATAATGGTAGTTATTCTGAAACCCAGTTTATATAAATAGGAGTCCATTGTGTGTGACAGTATCCCTTTGTGCAGATCAGTGCTGATGTCTCATTCTCTGCACCTTCAGCTCCTGTGACTCTGGACCCAAACACAGCACATCCCAATCTCTCCCTGTCTGAGGATCTGACCAGTGTGAGACTGGAGACAGGAGAGACAACAGGTTCCTGATAATCCAGAGAGGTTTGATGGGTGGGGTTGTGTGCTGGGCTCTGAGGGATTCAGCTCAGGGAGACACTGCTGGGATGTTGAAGTGGGGGATGAAGATGACTGGATGGTGGGTGTGGTTAAAGAGTCCATCAGGAGGAAAGGGCCCCCGCTCTGAGCCCAGCAGGAGGAGTGTGGGTATATATCAGCTCAATGGGGAATACACAGCCCTGACCTCCCCACCTACAGCCCTCACTGTGAAGAGGAAACCCCAGAGGATCAGAGTGCAGCTGGACTGGGACAGGGGGGAGCTGTCATTCTCTGACCCCAGTGACAACACTCCTCTCTACACCTTTAAACACTCGTTCACTGAGAGGCTGTTTCCATTCTTCTGGGTGTGGTCAGGTTCTCCTCTCCAGATCTGTCCACTGAAGGCGTCTCTAACGCTGCAATAACACTCTGTTTTTTTAAGAGCTATTTTATAAATCATTTATTTCTCATTCTTATTTCTGGTCTCTCTTTTGACCGTTTAGAATGGGCCCATCTGTGGCCAGTCCTACATTATATGGGATTGAATGGGAATTATGTCAGGATGGGTTCATCAGCAATACAAATTGTAATGGACATACAGACAGACAGGGACACACTCAAGGTTTTGCTGCAGTGCTGTATTACCCTTTTTGTAATAAACCCAAATTAAAGAAAATAAAAAAGTTTTTAAAAAAATTCTTTCATTGGGGCCCTTAATTAGAACAATCTCAGTTGTTGGAATCCAAAATGTCATTTAATTTAATTTAGATTTGTCACACGCCTGGGGAAGGCGTGGCCAATAGATCGGGCGTGAGACAGATTCACCCAAGGCCTGGATAGTTAAACAAAAACATTTATTTACAGAACCGAAAATAAACAAAGACCGCAGTCACACAAGATTAATAATGTCCCAAGTGCTCTGTTGCCGGACGGCTCTCGGTCCAGGCGATTAGATCCGGTCCCCTCTCCAGGTTAAGCCGTGTGGGCTGGATTGGGTCGGGGAGCGAGGCTGCGCCGTTCTCGGGCCAGGAGTCCCAGTCGGTACCAGCAAAGCGGCTGGAGGAAACGTCTGTGTGTGTGTGTGTGTGTGTGTGTGTGTGTGTGTGTGTGTGTGTGTGTGTGTGCCAGCCAGCCAGCCAGCCAGAAGCGTAATGTCGTTTGCCTTCATTCCGACGCTTCTCTCCTAGGCTGTTTGACTCTCCCTTTATGCAGTGCCTTCTGATTACGAAATGGCAGACAGTGTCTGATTGAGAGAGTGGCTGCAGCTGTCTCCCTGGTTCAGCACCGGACAGCTGCCCCACTGTGGAATGTTGGTTCCTCTTCCCTCGCGTCTTCTGGGAGCTGTCCGGGGTACCGGAGGTCCGCCGGCTCCCGTGACACAAGATTTTATTCTAAAATATTGAGTTCAAGGAAGAGAACATAATTCCTAAATGTTGAATAATCATACGTATTCATGCATGGTAACAGAATCGTCAAGTATAACATTGATCATTTTGGGCAAAAGGGTTCATCCGCAATTACATGGGCTCTTCCTGGTTATAGTTTCCAACCTTCAGCTCTGATTGTTGGTCTGTGCAGAGGACTGTACAAAGATCATTCACACAGAACCATAAATATTGTTCCCTGTGAACAAATAAGGCAACGTGTAAATGTGTAACTCTGGCACCAGCTTGTCTTGAAGTAGAAGACTTCACTCCGCTACACTTCACCTTGAGGTCAGGTCAGTGTCAGTGGGGCTGTTTGTCTTTTTGCGCTGGTGGATTTATCACAGTACACAGGGGACAGATCCGCTCCATCTTTGCTCGTCCTGCACTACGGGTCACGGCTCGACGCTCGCGTGACATCGTGCGGGAACCCCCGTCGTCTTGTTTTCCCTCGTCGTCTGCGTGTACATTTCAACGCTACAAACTAAAAACGTAGGATAGGCACCACAACACCCATCACACCGAAATATTACAATATTACAATATTACCGTTTTTAGTGCTTTTTAAACTATCGATGGAACAAAGCTCAAGATGTATTCGTATATGGAAGTATATAAATATTCATGGTATCCAGTGTAAAGGGTTACTGCCCAGTGAAGGGTTAATATGAGAGTAGGTCACTGTAAGATGATTTCAGTCATGCCTTCTCTTGAGATGTGTGTGTGTTCCCACACCTCACTCCTCCTCACCTCTCTGGGCGGTTGGGGATCAGGTCATTTTGGGGTCTGTCCTGGTGTTCTACACTGAGGTCTGCTCAAGCAGAGCTGCGCTTTGTCTTGATTTATGACTTTCGGACCCTATGCCCCCAGTCATTGGAAATGACAGATGCATATTGCTTTCTAGCGGTCTTATTTGTTTTAATGTATTTTAACTGTGAATAATGGGTCCCATACTGGTACATGCCACTGTCCATGGACTCACATTGGTCTTCTGTCCAACAGTGAATTTGGCCACTAAAGGGTCAAAAACCAATGACCTACTGAGCCCCCCGCCCCCTCCACGAAGCCAGCGGGGTGGGTCAGGTCTGTGGAACTGCAGAAGTCACAGCCTTGGTAACTGCTTTAGGTTTCGTTTCTGAGGCTGAAAAGGGGGGCAATGCGTTGAAGAGCACTGTGTGGTTGATCACAGGCAATGCGTTGAAGAGCACTGTGTGGATTACGTTTCTGTACATCACACAAGTAGGGATCGGTCTTATCGGGCCTTCACACACACACACACACGCACTGGCTCACACACACACACACACACACACTCACACACACACACACACACACACTCACACACACACACACACACACACACACACACACACACACACACACACACACACACACACACACACACACACACACACACACACACACACACACACACCCACACACACACACACGTCATGCCCCAGTGTGAATGAAGGTGTTATTCTGTGTTGGGGTGTGTCCTCCATGAGTGGGCCACTAGTTCATTAGGACAGCACATGTAAAAGTCGTCTTTTTGTCGTTTGAAAAATGCAGCCGACATAGCTTAGTGTACCTACATATTTTCTGTGTGAGAAAAGGGGATCATTGTTTAAAACATTGTAAATCTAGGAGGGGGGGGGGGTATATGCGCTAAGTTTAAAAATTGTGAGGGGTCCTTTCAGGCTCAAAATCTGGTCTTCCACGCCTGTGCGTTAGGGCAGCCTTCAGTTGTGCAGAATTGGCCCAGGTTAGACTTCGCACTGGGATGTTAAAACATTAGAGTCGTTCTGTTTACTCCCAACTGCTTCCTTGTGTTTCATCATTTGTGTGTGTGTGTGTGTGTGTGTGTGTGTGTGTGTGTGTGTGTGTGTGTGTGTGTGTGCGACGGAGGACTAGTTGATGCAGCCCTGCGAGTTCATCCAACGCATGTGAAAAGCCATGGAAAACGATCTGAAGGGCTTCCGAAGTCCCCCGACTGTCCGCTGCGTTCCAGGTGTACCGTCTCTGCGCTGTAACGCCACATCATCACTGCTGACAATAATGTGAAAAAACGGACACAGCCAGTATGGCAGCTAGTTCACACAGGGCTTCCACACACTCTGTGTTTCATTTTATTATTTATCAAATAAAAAAGAGTAATAAATCAATTGTGGGATTGTGCCGTTAAATGAGCTTCTAGGACAAGGGCCGTGGGGTTTCTTTTTTTTGCGTCTGACCGCACGAGGTCAAGCGAACCGCACGGCACGAAGCGGTCTCGCGGGAGCCGTATGAAACACGGCCCAAAGGAAACGCCATAGCCCTTCTCTTCCTCGTGCGCATTTCTGCGTTCGCGAGTGTGAAAACACGCTCCGCAGTCCGCGTTCTCCTGAGGGCCGTCACCCCTGCAGACTGGCGTGCGGAGCGCTGTGAGGTCCTGGTGTTTGTGAGAGAGGTGCTGAGTGAACGTTCAGGTCGCTGGAAGCCAAGCCTAGAGTTTGAACGTCCGTCGTCTGCGATGTGGGGACGTTTCGGTCTTTTTTTTTCTCTCGGAACGGTTTTGCGGTTTTGTTTGTGTCCGTGTGGTGTGTCTGATTTTGTGCTTCTGATTTTGTGTGTTTTAAAAAAAAAAAAACGAAAAAAAAACCCACAGCTTGAGATGTGGTGCAGACAAATGCAGAAATGTTCACTTTTCAACACTACATGGCCTCTGTTGCACTCCACCACAGAGAGGGGAGAACACGTCTGCCATATGGGCCTTTCACTTGAACAGTCATACAAGGAGGCATTTTCTTGCTTACTTTTTTATCCATGGATTCCCTGTCAAATTCCAACTTGGCTCAGTCTACTTCTATGCGCTCCCACCAAGAAGTGTTGAAGTCCGTTACACTAAAACGCTAAAGAATTTCATTTCCAGAGACGCGTTCTCTGCAGAATCAAAGGGGCAAAAACCCTGTACATGTTCTGACATGTTCCGACTAAACTAGGCTCTGAATGAATGCCCTCCCTGCGCTTGCCACGCCCCCTGTCCCAGAAGACCTCAGCCTCACTTCCCCCACCCCAACCGCATGGCTATGCATTCTGGGAGTTGTAGTTCTGCTCTTGGATCCATTTGTCAAATGTGCAACTCTTGGGTCAGCGGTTAAGCAAAGGTACATAGGAGGCGGGTCTCTGGAAAACTTAAGAGGGCTTTTTTTTTCTTTCTTGAATATATGCCAGCAGAAATGAAAGGTACGAAACTAAATTGATATCTTAACCCCCCCCCCCCAAAGGTTTGAAAACAGGGTTTATCTAGGAGGGTTTAGAAGGGAGAGTGGCGGAGGGAGGCAGGCTTCGAGGGGTTGCTGGCCTTGCTCCGTGATTCCCCCTCACTTGAATCTCCTAGTCTCCTCTTGCTTTAAGTATTTTTATGCACAACCAAAAGGTTCCCCCAATAAGCCCTGACTGTAAATACCCCCCTAAATGCAATCATCTGGGTTTTGTGTAGGCGTACACAAAGAACGATGAGAAAGTGTAGTAATTGAAAATGATTTGTAAGTTCACAATCTGCATGTCTTGAAGCCATCAGGCAGTAGCTTCTTACTTTTCATATTTTATTTTTTACAAAAATGTTTTTTTTGCTTACCTAAAATATCCCAGACTATAATGTGACCCCCTTTTATTACTCTGATATGTTTTATTTTAAGCATTTTATTTTCCTGTGTATAACATGTAGGCAATTTATAACTGAAAATAAGAAAAAAAAAACTTTATTAAATAAATTTTAAAATTGAAATATATTTTATTTGAAAGTTTATGGACCTTTTAACCTTTGGGACAGAATAATTATGTATACACATATATAATTTTAACTGACTTGATGGTTATGAGAAAATGTATCAAGAGTTTTTTTTTTTTTTTTTTGTTGGTTTTTTACGCTTCTTTAATAAATTGTTTCCTTTTTTTACTGGAAAATTAACTCCTGTCTCTGCTGTTTTTTGCATATCCTTTCTCGGAGGGACATGTGTGTGTGATTGTGTTTATCAAAGCAAATTCATACATTTTTAGCCTTTGTATGCATGTTGTCCTCGTCTTTATTGCAGTACAATTGGAACAGTATATGCCTATGTTTAGCATTTATAATAATTCAAGCTAAAACCAATTAAAATATCTTTATTTGCCACTTCCTGTTCAGCTTGCTGACGTTGAAACCTCCCAACATGCATTTCTTTCTGTACAGCCTGCAACAGTACAAAAACCACACAATGCCTCCTGGGAAATCAGGCAGTTGGGAAAAGACACCTATGAATCCGTGTCCATCTTGTGTAAGATTGAACAAAATATTGATGATGTCACTACGATGTAAATGGCTGAATGCGTCCAGGACAACCGTGCGCACGTGCTGCGAGGCCCTGAATCTCACAACGGTTTCACTGCAGAGAAGGTAACAGTAGAACAAACATTCAATTCTGTATCTCCTCGCTGGTATGAAGAAGGGTGCTGGTGATGCATTTCTTTTCCAGGAAAGTGTTACAAAAGCTGACATCTTAAATGTTGTGAAAGAATCTGCAGGAAATATGCCCCAAAAACATTCACCACGAAAGGTGGACTTCATTGACGTCGCCAAAATATGTCAGTTTTATCTCTGAAAAGTGGACAATGAGTAGGCTTAAATATGTGATTTTTGTTTACTCATACGGTTAATAGTATACATTTTTCAGTATGAGGAAATGTACATACAATTCATGAGGCTTAATATGGTATTCATAGGAGGGTGGCTTAAACCCTCCACTGAAATGTTTTGACTGTTCCAAACTGTTAATCAACTGCTTTTTGAATCTTGAGCGGGGCAGGGGAACCTACTTTTGTGGTAAGTGTGCGTGCGTTTATGAGAAGGTTTACAAGAAACCCTGCTGCTTGTGGAGATCACAAAGTCCATTTGGGGAGCGCCATCCGAGAGTGGAGGTTTTCTCATCACTCGGGGTATTGGCTTGTCCTGTAGAGACGGGCGGCGGGCTCATGGGGGAGGGTGAATTGAAGAAATAGAGGGTACAACTGGCCACCAAATTGGGATTTAAAAAATGGGGGGGAAATCTGAAATAATTTTAAAAAGCCTTACCTCTGAAAAGTGAGAGTAAGTACCTGTGAAGTCTTTTGACCAGCCAGGATTTGGAAAGACTGTTGGAGTGTGTTTTTTGTGTATGATCTTGGATTGTTTTGAGGACCCCCTTTGGATTTTGACTACGAACTGACTTGGATTTTGAATTGGATTACGGACATTGACAACGAGCTAGGATTGTGGACTTTATGTTTTTGTATGCCCCTGAAGACCCCACCCTTTGTTTTGTGTTTGTCAGTATTAGTATAATAAATGATCATTTTGTTTATATTACTGCCTCCTCTGTGTTCTTGAACTTGCCTACGCCCTCTGCAAGGTCCATGTGTGTCGCCCAACCCCTGGGGACACCACATATGGTGGAGAATGCGGGCAGAGGGCAGCACATATAGGCAAGAGGAGGTAGTGCAGCAGGATTTATGTTTGGTTTTTGCAACGGACTCCACGATGGAAGAGGATGAGATGCAGAGACTGAAGAGATGGGCAGCTATGGTGGAGGACCGATGGCGTGTCACCCTCCGTGAGGTCCAACAGCTGAAGCAGAGTGCCCAGATTGAGCTGTGCAAGACGAAGGCTGAGTTGGGGACCTTGGAGGAGCACCACCTGGTGGCCATTGGGAGATTGCTGCAGGAGCACACTGACAGCAGTGTCTGGACATCCAGGAGTCCCAGGACCAGGCCAAAGAGGAATATGCCAGGGCTTTGGAGGATGTACAGACCAGGCTCGCCCAGAAGGAGGCGGAGCTAAGGAGAGAAGCGGAGAACCATGTGTCCGAGGCGGAGCAACTCCGGAGCCAAGTGGAGCAGGAGAGTGAGGGAAGGCGGGAGCTGGAGGCTCAGTTGGAAGAGGTGAAGTTTCATCTAAAAGAACAAGAAGAGAAGATTTTTGTTTTGCAGGAACTTCACCGAACCACCTCTACAGCCCTCCTGACCGAACAAAAGAGAAATGAAGAGATTCCTCTACTGCGAGAGGATATACAGGTCTTGAGCGAGAGACTGGACCAGAAAGAAGCCCAGCAGCGGGCCATAGAGAAATCCTTTCGTGAAGTATTGAAAATACAAACCGAAACTCTGCTGGAAGTACAAAATCAACTGGACGAGGTGAGCGAAGAACTTGAATATGTAAAATGTGTTCCGGTCATGAGAGATTTTGGCACGCAGGTGGAGATCTCACAGCCAGTGGAGCTGGCAAGAGATGATGACCAGACGTTGGAGTGGGATGGATGGTCTTCAGTCCCACTCAGCCTGCAGGACCTTGGAAGGGGACTAGAGGAGCAGTATGTGGAGGATGAACTGTGGTGGGACCACAGTGTTAAAGAGTCTCTTGACTATGGCTGAGGAGGCCTGGTTGAAGGCCCAACCATCTCCTGATGTGGTGAGTCTGTCGCCATCACTAAAATTGAGAAAAGTGAAGATTAGAGGTTCTCCACTGAAGAGAAACGGGAAACGGAACAGGCAGATATTTAGATGGAATGACCGTGGGAAGCGTGTGTGGAGCAGAGATGCCAGAAAGACAAAGAGAAAATTAAATGTTATGAAGAACATGTTTTCCCTGGTGGCCAAGCCTAATCACCTGGAAGAGGAGTGGAAGTGGTGGAAAAGGCCAAAGAGAGGAACACGGATTCTGGAATGGCACAGGAGGAGCCATGGACAGCTGGTGAAGCACAGAGCCTGAGGGGTGATCGGTCTGTCCGTGGAGCCCAAAGCCTGTACCCACTGGAGGCCAGTTGGTGGCAAACGAGGTGAGAGACTTTCGCCATTTCCTAATGGCTTGCAGACGTTCTTGCAGGTGATGAATGGAGAGGGAATCTGGACGTTTGATCCTGGTGGAGCACTGCCTGAGTGGACCTGGAGAGGGGGGCCCTCCTGGTGGCCGCTGGACATAGGCCGCTCAGCCCTCCCGAGGTCAGAGCTGAGGAGGAGGTTGTGTGGCAGCCCAAGGGGCTGCACAAGAAAATGGCTGCCTGGCCTACAACACATGGGAGCCAGGAAACACTACATTTCCCAGCAGGCCACAGTCACACCTAAGTCAAGAAGTGAAAAAAATTAAATATGTGATTTCAGTGCTCATGGCCTTTGTAAGGGATTAACCCATCACAAGCCGTGCACTCTCAGGATATACATGCACGGCTGGGTTGGTGCTGCAACTCACAAGGCTGTTAAGCCACACCAGAAGTGTGTGTATGTATATATGTGAGAACGCACGGCTTAAAGTGGTTTGTTCCTGTGCTTATACCACGGCTACTTGCCACAACAAAATGCAAAAGCATCAAACATTTGAACCGTTGTCCAGGGAAAATATGATCATACTTTGGCACGTGTAAATCCGCCAAGAAATATAGTTCCTCATTTGCCCAGGTTCGGGAGCAGATGAAAGTGTTCATTACTTGCACAGTAGATGGCAGCAATGGGCCCAAAAAAATCATCTGTCAGCAGTTTATTTAATGGGAAATATCAAAAAAAACATCAGCTTATGAAAAGACATTAACCTCTGCTGATATCATACTCCAAGCTCATTTATGAAGTCGAGTTGTAAGAGTTATTCAGATATTTTCCCACTGGAAAGGGAGTTCATTAGGTTGTTTAAAAAGTGCTTTGTAATTGGCTCCCTCCCTGTTTGTTTCTGTATTTTTGTGCAATCCACCATGAAATGTGTGCATGGTTGATATGCATGTTGGATAAATACGTTGCCAAACTGAGGTGAGAACACTGTTGTGGCGGTCCTCTGGAACAGCTCCCCAGGAGAGGCGGTGAAGGAGGAGGCAACATTCCGCAGCGGGGCAGCTGTCCGGTGCTGAACGGGGGAGACGGCTGCAGCCAGTCTCTCCATCAGGCAGCTGTCTGTCTCCCATCGTGTAATCAGAGGACGCGCTGCATAAAGGGAGAGACAAACGCAGCCTCGGGGACAAGCACCGGAACCCAGCTGGCCGACATTGCGCTTCTCCTTCACCCCCTCTCTCTTTTTCTCTCTCTTCCCCAGAGACAGACACCTCCATGAGACACCTCTCCAGTGCCGACTGGGATACCTGGCCCAGGGACCGGGCAGCCTCACTCCCAGACCTAATCCAGCCCACGAGGATTCTCCATGGAGACGGGACAGATTTCATCACATGGAACGAGGTCAGCAGTCCGTCATTTAAAAAGAGACTTTTAGTTGGACGCTTATTTTTCTTTTCTTTTTTTGATTTTGTTTCAGATTTTATCCCATTTTCTCCCAATTTAGTAGCCAATTACACCCGCTATTTTATGTCAACCCCCAGTAATGTGAGTTTTTGCTGCCGTAGCCCTGTGACCGGTAGTGACAAGGCGAAGCATCTTCTCCTCCGAGACGGCATTCACCAGGCCGTCGACCGTAACCCGGTACTCCAGAGCCACTCCTGTGCGCAGCGAATGTCCTGTCGGCTTCCCTCCCCCCTCCCTGGGGCGGACAGCCAATCACCGTCCCTGGTGGCACTCCAGGCCAGAGCCGACTCTGGCGCAACGGGGAATCGAACCCCGGTCGTTGTGCTCAGTTAGTTGGACGCTTATCTTGAAAGGAATATAAAAATTTTTTGGTGTGTTTTGTTTTGTCTCACTTCCAGTCTTTTGGCCACGCCTTCCTCTGGCCTGCCGATTCTGTCATAGTGTATGGTTGGAAGGTTATGTACACCCACACACACAAACACTGAATTTTGTTGAATGAAAGTTGAATTTGCTATACTTTTAGTAGTAAGCAGTTAATACATACTCTGTACACACACACACACACACACTCAGTGAGCACGTACAGTAAGATTGTATGTACCAAGTTCATACTAAGTGAGATTTAAAATCTCTCTTACAAGTGAGACCTAGCCACTGGTAGATTATGCCGTTCTGACCCCTATGGGAAGGTCATTCCACCACGGGGGGCAGAGCAGATGAGGAGGAGCGAGCCCGCAGGGAAGGGACACACCGTCACCTCGACGTTACGGAAAGGAGCAATCTGGCCGGCGTGTGCGGTAGAGGTACAGTACAGCGTTAAGAAAGCATCACACAAACATCAAGCCATGTATAAAACAATACAAAGAGAAATACAATACAAGTGAAACACAGAAGCAGTGAAAAATAGATAAATGAATACGGCTAAAACAAGAGATAAAACGGTACCGTTAGACAAAGCTAAAACTTGTGCAGCATTTAAAATCCGCGTTGGGTTTGATATGGGTGAACAAAGCCACGGTCATTAGAAAGAATGGATGTTGTGGCTGATCCGGACTCAACAGAGGAGACCACATGTAACAGATCTTATGGGAGCCTATCAGAGGAGACCACATGTAACAGATCTTATGGGAGCCTATCAGAGGAGACCACATGTAACAGATCTTATGGGAGCCTATCAGAGGAGACCACATGTAACAGATCTTATGGGAGCCTATCAGAGGAGTTGGGCTTAGGTTGTAAACTAACGTTAAAATATAGTATTTATATCAGTAGCTGTGTAAGTGATATAAATAAGAGGCTCTCTAGCTACATTTAGCCTACTACTAACGTTAGAGTCTACTGCCTTCTATCCGGAGCCACCTAGCGTGTTTTTTAAGAGTGGTATTGCTGACTCCATCTAGACAGTAAAAAAATCTATACTTAGGGAGAGATAGGGAGTCAGCTAGGGGTCTAAAATGTGGCCTAAACTTTGTGAGGTGTGCAAGATGATCGCCCTGTTGGAAAGCGATTTTCTTGGGCTGTTCACCTGCCTCCACTGCAAGCTCATTGAGCATCTTGAAGACAAGATTCTTGTTCTCGAGGGCCAATTGGCTGTATCGGCCGTATCGGCCGTACAGAGTTCACAATTGTCAGGGTTCTTAGAACCAATTAGAACGTCCGTTAGGGAGAAGGTGTGCACGCCTAGGCTGGGAGGAGGGAAGAACTTAGAGCAGGCAGGAAGTGAAAGGTGGGTTACAGTCAGAAACAAAAGTAGGAAAGGGCTTGCACACCACAAAGGGGCGGCATCTCCAGAGGTTGAGGTGTCCAACAGATTCCAGTCCTTGCAGGAATCTGTGGCCCGTGACCCTGAGAGAGGGGGGATGCATGTGCCACAGGACACCCTGATGGCCACATCTCCCAGGGAAAGGGAGTTGTTAGTAGTGGGGGATTCCATAATTAGGGGAGTGGACAGCATAGTCTGTTCCCAGGCCAAGGAGACTCGCACGGTGTGTTGCCTGCCTGGTGCCCAGGTTGGAGATCTCCTTGAGCGTGTGGACAAGCTCCTGGCCAAAGCAGAAGGGGATCCAGTGGTCATGGTCCACGTAGGGACCAATGACATGGGAAAGGGCAGGTTGGAGGTCCTGCAAGATAAATTTGAGGATCTGGCAGCAAAGATTAGGAGCAAAACCTCCACGGTAGTCTTCTCGGGAATTCTACCAGTACCACGTGCAAGCAGAGGGAAGCTGAAGTTTATCTATAGGTTTAACACGTGGCTACAATCCTTCTGTAGGAAAGAGGGGTATAGATTTATTGAGCACTGGGACTTATTCTGGAACAGGGGTGACCTATACAAGCCCGATGGGTTACACCTGAACCGGATGGGTACCTATGCTCTGGGGCAGCGTATGCTTAGGGTAGCGCAGGATTATTTAAACTAGGGATTCGGGGGGCAGGGAGGATAGAGAGAGCGAAATGAGTAGGGTGGTGCAGACTGCCCAGATGGAGTCTGTCAAGACTACATATAACAGGGAAAGCATGAATAAAGTCTTGAGTAAACAACATTTTAGCAAGTGTGGCTTGGGATGGAAGGAAGTGAGGGAGCGGGAGAGGAATAGTAGAAACAGTAGCAACGTACGGGTGAGCAAGGCTTTGAAGCTCATGTGTTTAAATGCGAGAAGTGTAAAAAATAAATTTTTGGAACTGGAGACTGTCATGTTAAATGGGGGTTATGACATTGTTGGGATTACAGAGACATGGCTTGGCGCAGCGGATGGGGAAGAATATAATGTAGAGGGGTACAAATTGTTGTACATGAGCGCTCGATCCGTCGAGGGAGGTGGCAGCTCTGTCTGCAGCTCCTCAGTTTTTTTTTCTTTCCTTCTTTTCTTCTGGCTTTTTTTGTCTAGTTTTCTTATCTGCTCACTACTGTGATACTATCCCCCGTTTCTAGTCTCTCGTGTCATTGTGTTCCGGAGCTTCTAGAGTCTCTCTCTCTCTGTCGGTTTTCAAAAACTAAATTTTCAAAATGGAGTTAATAAGCTGGTCTCTCAACGCAATTGACACAATTTTTTCAACAAAAAGCGTGGGCTCGGGGGAGCTGCCATGCCCCGATGGAACGTTCGCAGCGGGATATGCTTTGGACTCGTGGAACAGCTGGAGACCGGTATGTCTGGCGGCGCTTTCTATTGAGGATGTAGAAGACATTTTCATATTCGGATTCATGATAACTGGACAGTTGCTGCTGGGACTGAGCATGGCACTGATTTATCAGAAAATTGGAAGGATGGCAGCGTCAGCGGAATTGCTACGGAGAAGAAGAAACTTCCACTAAAACCGCCCATCATTGCAACCAATAACAATTCTGTTGACGCCTTTCGGACAAGGCCAACCGAGCGTTTCTGTAGCAACCGTTATCGTTGGAACATTCTGCGTGCGCATGCGCGTGTCTTGACCGAAAAGCACTCTACAGGATCTTACTCTGACACCAACATATACAAGGACAAAGAACTGACTGATTAACACACACACATGCACTTCATGACCCAGCCTCTAACCCCACACCCTACCCCAATCTCCTCCCTCCCACCTTTATTCCCTACTGTGTTGTAACTCCCCTACCCCTACCTATCTCCCAACCTACCTATCTTCACCCCCTCCCCTTGATTGTAATTTGATTGTATTTGATTACTACTTTGATTGTAATGTCCCGTTGTATTTGTTGTGCCTGTTAGGTTTAAAATGTAAGTAGATGAGCCCATAGAGATGTAATGTAGTTGCATTTCTGTGTGTATTGTATTTCTGTTGTTCCAATGCTGAGGGGCCAGGCCCAAGAATCTTACTCTGGTGTACTTGTACCACAGATGTAATCATATTAAACTGACTTTGTTTAGGAAGGATAGAACTAATAAAAGAGGAGGGGGAGTGGCCCTTTATGTGAAAGACAATCTTAATGTGCAGGAAATTCCAGGTATAAACCCATTCGTTTCTTGTGAGGACATCTGGATTAGATTATTGGGAGATCATGAGAAGGGCCTGAATATAGGAGTATGTTATAGACCTCCAGCTTCAGATAGTAACATAAATAGTACGCTCTTTGATAACATAAAACAAATCTGTGCTGAAGGAGAGACGATAATAATGGGCGACTTCAATTACCCCTCTATCAATTGGGAGATAGTGACAGGTCAGGGCAAATGTGAAGAGGAGTTTATAGATATGGTCAATGACTGCTTTTGGTACAGTCTGTTACTCAGCCTACAAGAGGGAAATCAATACTGGATCTGGTTTTGTGTAACAATCCTGATAGAATTTGCAGCACAGAGGTAGGAGAACCAATAGGAGCAAGTGACCACAGTGCAGTTATTTTTGATATTTTTGGCAAGTTAAGACAGCCTCCTCTAACTCTCAAATTTTTAATTTTAGACGAGCTGACTTTAATAAAATGAGAGAGAATTTAAGTAATATAGATTGGGTTAAACTTCTAGATTGCAGAACTGTGAATGAAAAATGGACTATATTTAAAAGGGTTATTGTAGATGTACAGTGTAAATTCATCCCCAAAGTAAGGAAAAATAGGATGAAAAAACAGTCTCCACAATGGATGACTAAATCTTTACGGGTGATTTTGAGGCAAAAGAAACGACTGTATAGAGTATATAAAAAGGATAACTCAGAGAGAAACAAGTTAGATTATTGTAATATGCGGGCTAAGGCTAAAAAGGAAATAAGATCAGCTAAAAGGCGGTTTGAAATTAAAATTTCCCAAGATGCAAAAAGTAACCCTAAGAAGTTTTTTCAATATTGTAGTAGAAAAAGGAAAGTTAAAGATGAGGTTAAGTGCATTAAGAATAAGGAAGGAACTTTGGTTTATAATAATCAGGACATTGCAAACACACTAAACAGTTACTTTGTGGAGAGCTTTACTAGAGAAGAGGTTATAAATATGCCTAAATGTATAGACAAGGTACGGAATGTTCTGGAGGACTTTGAGATAAGGGATGTAGAAGTACTACAAAAACTACAAAAACTTAAGACAAATAAGGCAGCAGGCCCGGATGGCATATATCCCAGAGTACTCAAAGAACTTGGGGAAATTATATATAAACCATTGACAGATATTTTCAGTCAATCCATAATCACTGGAGAAATACCAGATGACTGGAAGCAGGGTAGTATAATTCCAATATATAAGAAGGGAGACCGTACTGACCCAGGGAACTATAGGCCTGTCAGTTTAACTTGCATCGCATGTAAAATGCTGGAATGTATTATTAGGGATAAGTTGGAATCATTCTTGAAAAATAATAGTATTTTAAGGGAGAGCCAGCATGGATTTCTCAAGGGGAGGTCATGCCTAACAAACCTCCTGGACTTTTTCGAAAGAGGCTACAAAGTGTGTTGACCTGAACCAGGCTTATGATGTTATATATTTGGACTTTCAGAAAGCATTTGACAAGGTACCACATGAGAGGCTCATTGCTAAAATTGAAGCAGTAGGAATTGTAGGAGTAGTTTCACAGTGGGTTAAAAATTGGCTGCAAGGGCGAATACAAAGAGTAACAGTAGGTGGGGCCGAATCTGACCTCGGTGCTGTGGGCAGTGGTGTCCCGCAGGGATCGGTGCTGGGACCTCTGCTCTTCCTTATTTACATAAATGATCTGGATATGGACATTAGTAGCAAAATAGTTAAATTTGCAGATGATACTAAACTTGGGGGTTTGGCAAACAGTTTGGAATCGACAAAAGTAATCCAAGATGATTTAAACAAAATCCAAAAATGGGCAGATACATGGCAGATGACGTTCAATATTGCTAAATGTAAAGTAATGCATGTGGGAAATAAAAACATTAGACAGGAGTATTTTATGGGAGGAGAAAAGTTAGTAGGTGTTCAATTTGAAAAGGATTTAGGAGTTGTAGTGGATCAAAGCCTATCTGCATCAAAGCAGTGTGCTACAGCAGTGAAAAAAGCCAACAGGATGCTGGGATACATAGCAAAAAGTATAGAGTACAAATCAAAGGAGGTTATATTAATGTTATATAACGCCTTTGTCAGACCGCACTTAGAATACTGTGTGCAGTTCTGGGCACCGCACTACAAGAGAGATATTGAAGCTCTTGAAAAAGTCCAAAGAAGGGCAACTAAACTGATACCTGGTATGAAAGGTAAAAGTTATGATGATAGACTTAAGGCACTCAATTTATTTAAACTTAGCAAACGCAGACTTAGGGGGGATTTGATTGAGGTTTTTAAATTCCTAAAAGGGATTAACAAAGTAAAATACCAAAGATTTTTAAGATAAGTGGGGTCAGCAGAACAAGAGGCCACAGGTGGAAATTAGTTAAAGGCAAATTCCGCACAGATATTAGGAAGTTTTTCTTTACACAGAGAGTTGTCAATGCCTGGAACAGCTTGCCAGGTCAGGTAGTAGAGGCAGAAACGCTCGGGCTATTCAAGGCCAGGCTAGATGTAGTACTAGATGTTCTTTAGATTAGGACATGATGAGCCAAGATGGGCCGAACGGCCCGTTCTCATCATTATGTATTCTTATGTTCTTATGTTCTTACCCAAACTCGTCTGTGAATATTCATCGATATGCAGTACAACAGATTTCACTGTGCTGGTAATATTAGCCTTGAAGACATTATTATGCTTTGAGTTCTACAAAAACCCCACAATGCTACAAGTGGTCCTGTACAGACTTACGGGGGGATTACAAAAAGGGTCTCGTATGATCTCGATCCATAATACACTTTGCACAAATAATTTCCTTCATCTTTTGATTTGATCCTAATTAAACATTACAGCATTGGTCACTCTTAAGAATACTCTGATTTTATAGTCATACTTTTCCTGTTATCCATTTCCAGCTTTTACAAAATCTTACTAACAGTTTGTCTGCTGCCTTTCATAAAATTACAAATAAGTCGAGTCGGTGTTGAATTTACTTACACTGCCAATTCTCCCTCACTTTACTTACCCCTTCAATGGGCTATATATACTGTAGTCCTTGTGCTTCCATTCTGTTTATCTTGTGTTTATGAGGTCTCGCCTTAACCTCACGATGAGACACCGAGGCAAGAGAGCAGATGGCTGTGGCGTTAGCAAATGATCGCCATCTCCCCCGGCTAGTGCACAGGGTTCGAATTCCAGCGCTAATCTCCTGTTTATCTTGCTTTTATGAGGTTTTAACTTCACTATAAGACACCTAAAGGAGTGGAGATACCTGTGGCGTGGCGGAATCATTGCAGTTTCCCCAAGCTCAAGTTTGTGGTTTGAGTCCTGGCACTTCTCTTCTATTT
>JAINUG010000904.1:0-43629 GCA_029706075.1 Aldrovandia affinis | reverse complement strand
AAGGAAATGGAGAAAATCCAAATCCCCTGTAGCTCTGTCTGACTTCCACACACTCCTGGCTTCCTTCTCCGCTAACCTCTCCTCTGCTAAGTCTGCATTTTTCCTTTCTAAAATTCAATCTTCTGTTTCCAACCCACGTAAACTCTATGCTACGTTTTCCTCTCTCCTCACCCCTCCTCCTCCCCCACCCCCCTCCTCTATAACCGCCGATGACTTCTCATCCTTCTTTCACGAGAAGGTTGAGGTCATTCGCAACTCCTTCCCCCCAACCTCTCCCTCTCCCATCCCGCTACCTAAACCTCCCACTCCTCTGTCCTCCTTCTCACCCCTCCCTGACTCTGACATCCTTCAACTTGTTCTCTCCCACCGTCCCACCACCTGCCCTCTTGATCCCATTCCTTCCCCCCTCTTCCAGTCCATTGCTATGGACATCCTCCCCTTTGTCTCTAATGTCATTAACTCCTCTCTTTCCTCTGGCTCTGTCCCCTCCTCCCTCAAATGCGCTCAGGTTGTCCCCCTCCTCAAAAAACCCTCTCTGAATCCTGCTGTCATCTCTAACTACCGACCTGTCTCTCTCCTCCCTTTCCTCTCCAAAACGTTAGAGTGGGCTGTCTATAATCAACTGTCTGCTCATCTCTCACAGAATGACCTGCTTGATCCTAACCAATCTGGATTCAGAGCAGGCCACTCCACAGAGACTGCTCTCCTTTCGGTCACAGAGGCTCTTCACATCGCTAAGTCCTGATCCCTTAGCTCCGTCCTCCTTCTCCTCGACCTGTCGGCGGCATTCGACACCGTGGACCACCGGATCCTGCTCTCATCTTTCGTCGAGATGGGAATCTCTGGATCTGTGTTGACATGGTTTGAGTCCTACCTGGCTGACCGGTCCTACCAGGTGGCCTGGAGAGGATCCCTCTCCTCTCCCCGCACCCTCTCTACCGGTGTCCCGCAGGGCTCGGTGCTAGGCCCTGTCCTATTTTCTCTGTACACCAAGTCACTTGGCTCTGTTATTTCTGCTCATGGTTTTTCCTATCACTGTTATGCTGATGACACTCAACTGTTTCTCTCCTTCCTCCATCTGATACCCAGGTCCCGCACGGATCTCTGCATGCCTGGCTGACATCTCCGCATGGATGTCCACCCACCACCTGAAGCTGAACCTGGGGAAGACAGAGCTGCTCTTCCTCCCAGCGAAGGGCTCCCGATGATTGATGCATCAATCACCGTGGAAGGCTCCATAGTGTCTCCGTCCCCAGTCTGCCAGGAGTCTTGGGGTAACCCTGGACAACCAGCTGTGCTTCTCGAGCCATATTGCAGCGATCACTCGACCTGCCGTTTCTCCCTCCACAACATCCGGAGGATCCGACCGTTCCTCACCCAAGAGGCCACTCAACTCCTGGTCCAGGCCCTGGTGATCTCACGTCTGACTACTGCAACTCCTTGCTGGCAGGCCTTCCGGCCTGTGCCATCAAGCCACTGCAACTAGTCCAGAACGCTGCTGCTCGCCTGGTGTTCAACCAGCCGAAGTTCACCCACGTCACCCCTCTACTCTCCTCTCTCTGCACTGGCTCCCCATCGTAGCACGCATCAGATTCAAGTCACTGGTGCTTGCTTTTCAAGCTGCCAGAGGTACTGCTCCCCATACCTCCAGTCATTCATCACGCCCTACACCCCGTCCAGACCTCTCCGCTCCGCCTCCGCTGGCAGACTGACTGCCCCATCCCTCCGGGCGCCTGGCAGCCGCTCCTCGCGGTCTCGCCTCTTCTCTGTCCTGGTCCTCATTGGTGGAACGACCTCCCGCAACTGGTCAGGACTGCGGAATCACTTCCAATCTTCCGCAAGAGACTCAAAACCCACCTCTTCAGACTCCACTACCCCTGATCTCTGTCCATCTAGCTAAATTGTCTTCACCACTCTCTACTTGTTCAACACTATACTCTTTACTAAAAAAAAAAAAAAAAATGTTTACATTTTGTAAAATGTAAAATACCTTTTCCTTCCTGGTGTTACAGGTATGGTACGCAGATGCCTGCAATGATGTCTATTGCTGTATTCCTGCACTGATCTCGTGCGCTAACTGTGATTGTTCCTACCATGTATTGATGCACATCTTGTAAGTCGCTCTGGATAAGAGCGTCTGCTAAATGCTTAAAATGTAAAATGTAAAATGTAAATTGAATAAACCAGCTCTACTGACTACTATTTCTTGTCCTAAGTATTATGTGTTAGTGGTGTTAACACTGCTGTGTTATTAGATCTACAGGAGCAAGCGCTGTGTTGACTACATTGATGCACGGAGAGAAACACACTCCAACTGGATGAGGTTAGTAGTCGTGTCTAGAGAAATCACTCCATCTTTGCATTATTTTGTCTCTCCATCTCTCTTCTATCATTCTCCCTCTCCATTTACACTGCCTCTGTTCATCTTTGGTGTGACGTAAGGCCTGGGTACCCCATCCAATCCCCACGGATTTGGGGCAGGCCAGGCCGGGCTGAATTATTATTATTATTCAAGGTTTGCCCTGCCATTTTTGAGGGCTTCTGTAATGGAATTGGTTCTGCCTGCAGCAAGTTTCAAACCGAGGATCTCAATGCGACAAGAGAGTGATTTATCCCGCTGAGCTAAAGACTCAAGTCTCTAAGTCTGGGAACTAATCACACTCTTACCGACGTCACATTCTGTAGCAGATGCTCAGGCGTTAACCCCACGTACCGGAGATCCACCGGGATCCACACTATGAACACACACACTGCTCTGTACCTGAATCATACCTCTACACTATGAACACACACACACAGACATACACACACGCACACACTGCTCTGTACCTGTATTACATTGCTACACTATGAACACACACACACACACACACATACTCACACATACACACTCACACACACCTATAATATAATATATGCCATTTAGCAGACGCTTTTATCCAAAACGACTTACAGTAGTGAATGTATACATTTTCAGTATATGTGGGGTATATGTGGGGATTGAACCCACAACCTAAGCGTTGCCAATGCTGTGCTCTACCAACTGAGCCACAGAGACCATACACCTCTACACTATGAACACACACGCTGCCCTGTACCTGTATTACACCTCCGATGGATCCACCATGTATAATCCATTTAGTGGCAGACGCACGGCGGGTGGTGGGGTGGGGGGGTACGGAGGGTCAACCCCTCAAGAAAACTGTGTTATTTAATCCAAATCTGCATTTTCACATGATTTCAGACCATGAACAATACATATTTATGTAAGGGATGAAAAGTACACTTTATCTGAAACAGGCCTTCCAGACCAAATCTGACTCTCAAAATGCTATCTAACACAGTTCTATGTAAACTGATGGGACAGTTAATGCAAACTCACTCTCTTTCAAGCTAACATTAGCTAGCCTTAATGTTCCTGAATGTTGGCACCACTGTCAACCATCACTCTGAAGCTAGCTGCTACAGAGATAAAATAAGTTGATAAAGTATCACTTGCTAGCTAGCTCGGTTCATGGAATGAAGGAATAAACGTGGCACAGAACCATTTCACTTGCCACTGGCTAATGTGTAAAACCTAAATCGAGACAGACGAGAGCAGGGAGACTCAAGGTGAGAGAGAAAGATGCGGGGCGTGCGCTCAGAGCCTGGCAAGCGAGGCTAGTGGCAAATTGTGCTTGTAGACACTTTTGAATAAAGCCACTTTTTTTCCTGAAAATGAGTTCTCTGTCTCTGTCTTTCCCTCTCTCTCTGCCTGTCTGTCTCTCTCTCTCTCTCTCTCTCAGGTATGTGAACTGTGCGCGTAATGAAGAGGAGCAGAACCTTGTGGCGTTCCAGTACAGAGGCTCCATTCTGTATCGCTGCTTTAAGCCCATTCTCCCAGGCCGCGAGCTGCTGGTGTGGTACGGAGAGGAGTACGCCAAAGACCTGGGCATCACCTTCGACTACCTGTGGAGCAACAAGTGCTCTGCTAAAGGTGCCTGCATGTGTCTCTACTCCTTAACCCTTAACACTGGCAGCATGCCCTTTTCAAAGGTTAATTACTCTGCCATCCTCAAACTGCCAAGTGCCGTCAGAAGGACAGTTTTTCAGTTCAGTCAATTCTGTTTTATTTAGCAAAGTAGCATCCTGTCTTTTTGTAAATTGTCCTATTTTACAGGACAACGCCTCTGGCATCCGTATTGCTAGTTACAGTTATGAATACATACATTTTTCTGTTTATTTGGCCCCAATGGGAATTGAACCCACAACCTAATTTTCATTGAAGTAAGCTGGAAAAATCTAAGGTGCTCAAAACAAACCAAATGTCAAAAAAGAACGGTCTGTTATCTCTGGCCTGATATCTGTCTCTCTCTCTCTCTCTGACATCATTCTCTCTTTCCTTCACCAGAGGGCGAGAGGGTATCATCTGAGTTCTTCTACTGTACTCAGTGTCCGCTTTCCTACACAGCAGAGGTTTACCTGCACAAGCACATCAAGAGATCTCACCCTGACGAATATGTGAGACTGCTCAGAGCTGGATCAGTCACTTCACAGACACTCCAGCCTTCCAGCAGCTACCCTCATATTCTCCCCAATACATTGCAGCTCCCCCAGTGTGGGAAGAGTTTCAGTACAGATGGAACTCTTAAACAGCACCAGCGAACTCACACAGGGGAGAGGCTATACCACTGTGCACAGTGTGGGAAGAGTTTCAGTGACTCAGGTAACCTAAAGAGACACCAGCGAACTCACACAGGGGAGAGGCCGTACCACTGTGAACAGTGTGGGAAGAGTTTCAGTCAAGATGCACATCTTAAACAGCACCAGCGAACTCACACAGGAGGGAGGCTGTACCACTGTGCACAGTGTGGGAAGAGTCAGTCAAGCAACCTAAAGAGACACCAGCAATCTCACACAAAGTAGAGACTGAATCAAACACGTTTCACCCTGGACATGGGTCATGTGTGTGTGTGTGTGTGTGTGTGTGTGCACATCAGTTTGCATATGCTTCTGTTAATTTCTTTGTTTTACTGTTGAGTTTGTTAGTTTTTCATTTTAGATTTAAATAAGCATTGTTCCATCTGTTCTATTGTATTAAATGTTGTTTTACTTAATTGTTTAATGTTAATACATTTTACTAATGTCGTGTTTTGGAAATAAAGGGCTTTTTCTTTCCCCCATGATGGCTGTATTCTCTCCAGGGAATAGGTGAAGGCGAGGCAGCGTGTGAGTGTTGGTGATGTGCAGGCCGGTGTTTTACTACCTGTTTATTTGGATAACAGGATCAATTCTGTTCATTTGTATAGCGCTTTAATAAGTATATTGTCACAAAGCAGCTTTATAGAGTATTAGATTAGATTAGATTAGCTGGCGGATGGCCCAGCGGTCTAGTGCACCGCGCTTTGGAGCGGTGTGCGCTGCCCGTCAGAGACGCGGATCGAAACCCGCGATTAGATTAGATTCAAATGTATTGTCATTGTACAGTACAGGTACAGTACAGCGAAAATAAGTTTAGTATCTAACCAGAGTGCAAACATGACAGTAAGTGCTACAATACAGTACTATAAGCAGTAGGTATAATGCTAACAGGCACAGTATTGAATTATTACTATAAATAAGGTAGTGAAAAAGTATACTTGCTATGATGTATATACAGGCTAGTGCAGTTATGTACAGGTAAGTATATGCAGGTATGTACATATGGCAATAAGGGTACCGGTGAGTATAAATATATGTATAGGTAAGTAGGTAAGTAACAGTGCTGGTGAATATAAGTATAATATACAGTATATTTTACAGGATATGAAGAGCAGGAGATAAATATAGGTATGGGATAATATAGTAGGCTATAGGCTATAGGCAGTATAGTGCAGCAGTATTATACAGCAAAATTATACAAGGCTATATTACAGTATTATACAGCAGTATAGTGCAGCAGTATTATACAGCAAAATTATACAAGGCTATATTACAGTATTGTACATGGATATGTGCAGAATGTAGGTATGACAGAGCTAGTGCGGGTAGACGGGGGTATCCAGGGTCAATGAACAGAGTTACTACATGAAGAGTAATCCATACTATCCAGAGTCAGAGTATCCGGAATGATCCAGAGACTAAGGTCAAGATACTACGGGGAGGTGGAGAGGGGCAGTCACTGGAGGGGGATGAGGAGTTCAGGGAGATGACAGCGGAGGGGAAGAAGCTGTTCCTGAGTCTGCTGGACTTGGAACGTAGATTCCTGTAGCACCTCCCGGAGGGGAGGAGGGCAAACAGTCCGTGGTTAGGGTGAGAGGAGTCTCTGATGATGCTGTGAGCCTTCCTCAGACACCGTCTGTCGTGGATGGACTTGATGGTACGGAGAGATGAGCCAGTGATGCGTTGGGCAGTTTTCACCACCCTCTGCAGTGTCTTCCGGTCAGAGGCAGTGCAGTTGCCATACCAGGCCGTGATGGAGTTGGTGAGGATGCTCTCAATGGCACACCGGTAGAAGTTCACCAGGATCTGAGGAGATAGGTGGGCTTTCCTCAGTCTCCTCAGAAAGAAGAGACGCTGGTGAGCCTTCTTGACCAGTGATGAGGTGTTAAAGGTCCAGGAGAGGTCCTCAGAGATGTGGACACCCAGGAATTTGAAGCTGGAGACACGTTCGACCTCCGCCCCATTGATGTGGACGGGGACGTGAGCGACAGCCCTAGTCTTCCTGAAGTCCACGATGAGCTCCTTAGTCTTCTTGGTGTTCAGTGCCAGGTTGTTGTCGGCGCACCACGTCGCCAGGTGCTGGATCTCCTCCCTGTAGGCCGTCTCATCGTTGTTTTTGATGAGGCCCACCACCGTTGTGTCGTCTGCAAACTTGATGATGGTGTTGGTATCATGCATAGGAGTGCAGTCGTAGGTGAAGAGGGAGTAGAGAAGGGGGCTCAGCATGCAGCCTTGTGGGACGCCGGTGTTCAGGGTTAGGGTGGAGGAGGTGAGGTTGCCTATCCTAACAGACTGGGGTCTGTTGGTCAGGAAGTCGAGGATCCAGTAGCAGACGGATGGGATGATGTCCAGGTCCTTGGTTACCACAAGGTCACCAAGCTTGGAGATGGGTTTGGAGGGAATGATGGTGTTGAATGCTGATCTGAAGTCGATGAACAGCATTCGCACGTGAGTGTTGCTCTCGTCCAGGTGGGTGAGGGCCAAGTGTAGCACGGAGGAGATGGCGTCGTCCGTGCTCCTGTTCTCACGGTAGGCAAATTGATGTTTGTCGAGAGATGGTGAGAGGCCAGATTTGAGGTGAGCCAGGACCAGCCTCTCGAAGCACTTCATGATGGTGGAGGTGAGTGCAACAGGGCGGAAGTCGTTGTGGCTCGTCGTGGAGGAGTGTTTCGGCACAGGCACGGTGGAGGTGGTCTTGAAGCATGCTGGGACAGTTGCCTGGGCTAGAGACAGGTTGAAAATGTCGGTGAACACCTCCGTCAGCTTCTCAGCACAGTTCCTGAGCACCCGGCCGGGGATGCCATCAGGCCCAGCTGCCTTACGCGCATTAGTCCTGCTCAGTGCGACGAACACATCCATGGAGGAGAGGGTGAGGGGTTGGAGATCAGCAGGGAGAGCAGCCTTGGTGGGCGTCTCCCGGTTGTCTCTATCAAAGCGGGCATAGAAGTTATTGAGTTCATCAGGGAGGGAGGGGTCAGTTGCGGGGGGGGAGTGGTTGGAGGGTTTGTAGTCCGTCATGGCCTGGATGCCCTGCCACATGCGTCGGGGATCATTGGTGTTGAAGTGATCCTCAACCTTGAGCTTGTGGCTGTGCTTGGCCTGCTTGATTGCCCTGTTCAGGTCAGCCCTGGCTGAGCAGTAGGCCAGCTTGTCACCAGATCTAAAAGCGGTGTCACGTGCTTTCAGCTGTAAGCGGACCTCTCTGTTCATCCACGGCTTATGATTGGGGAAAGTGGTAATCCGTTTGATGGTGGTGACACAGTCGATGTTGGAGCTGATATGGTCCAAAACAGAGGAGGTGTAGGAGTGAATGTCTGTGTGGGAGTCTGTGGTGGCCTGGGTGGCAAACAGGCTCCAGTCCGTGGGTTGTAGCCGGCGCTGTAGCTCAGAGTCTGCCCCCTCAGGCCATATCTTCACAGATCTGGTCAGGGGCTTAATCCGTTTGATTAGTGGGGTGTACTTGTGTAGTAGGAACAAAGAGAGGTGATCAGACTGTCCCAGGTGGGGGAGGGGAACAGCTCTGTATGCCTCCTTTATGTTCGTGTAAACATGGTCTAAAGTTTTGTTGCCTCTTGTGGGACAAGAGACATGCTGATAAAACTTGGGGAGCACAGTCTTCAGGTTGGAGTGATCTCCTGCAACGATAAAGGCTGCCTCCAGATGCATTGTCTGATACTTGCTAATGGCAGCATGGAGCTCTTTCATTGCTACCTTAGCATTACCATCTGGGAGTATGTAGGCTGCAATCACTAGGGTAGCTGTGAATTCCCTAGGCTGATAAAAAGGTCTGCATTTAACTACAAAATATTCCAGATTAACAGAGCAGTGACTCTCAACAGTGGAATTGTCTGTGCACCAAGCTTTGTTTACATAAATGCACAAACCTCCTCCCCGTGATTTGCCCAAATCAGCTGATCTGTCCGCTCGGTGTAGCTCGCGTCCTGCTAGCTCAACAGCACTGTTGGGAATTTCGCTATTGAGCCAGGATTCCGTCAATATCATGACGTTGCAGTCCTTAATCGAATGGTGGTTGATAATCCACAGCCGTAGATCATCCATCTTGTTCACCAGAGAGCGAACATTGGCGAGGAATAAGCTAGGGAGTGCCTGCCGGTGTGGTGTTAGCTTTAGCTTAGCCCTTAGGCCTCCCCGCTTACCCCGTCTTTGTTTACGCTCTCTGTGCGGTCGAGGAGCACGGCCGGCCGGCCGCACTGCAGTGGTAGTCCCGGGTGTGCGAGCGATCTCGCTGGGGAGCGGAAGAACGGCTATAACGTCGTGGGATTGTTGTAATCCAAGGTCCAAAAGATGTTCTCGGGTGTACGATTTTAGTGCAAGGCTGTTTTAGATAAACAGATTTACAACTAATAGGTAAATAACTGCTAATTCACACAATCTGGGTAGACGCTGGGCCTCGCGATGTGCACGTGCCGCCATCTTGGTCGGAAAGACCCAGAATGGAGTATGGAGCCTGAAACCCATGGAAGAGCACACCAAGGGCAACAGTGGCAAGGACAAACTCCCTGAAGGGCACAGGAGGGGAGAAACCTTAAGAGGAAGCACTCTGGGGGGGAGCCAACCCTCTTCTGGCAACAAAAAGATGAAAGGAATAAATGGAGTCAAGAGCACATAAAAATAAGCATCAGATGATAACTACAGTTGGTGGGAGATAACAAGCAGCACTATAGCTATAGATTCTGCTTTCAGTTGGTGGGAAGAACAGGAAGCAATTATATAACAAGGTAGATCATATGGGTAGGGCCAGTGGAGTAGGAGTACATACATTCAGGAGTTGCATCAGCATTTAACCAAATGGCAACTTATGCATCAGTCGACTGGCAATGATTGAGTGTAAGAAGCAGGAAATGCTAACACTAGATATAGTCACATGTAGTGTACTTGTGTGTGTGTACATGTGTACTTTCCCCTTTGATGGTTCCTTAACCATTATGCTAACACTGCCGCATAGTGCCACACACACTCTGCACTCACACACACACACACACACGTTCTCTCACACACTCACACTCATGCCCACACACGCACATACACACTCATGCCCACACTCACACACACATGCAAAAGCCCATTCACAACAGACAAATGAGCTATTACCCAGACTGCCCTGCTCCACTGGCGATCCGGTCTGAACAGGAACCTGCCTTCTTGCTCACCAAAATTATTTCCACACGTCACTTCATATAATGGCCTTCAATGAGTCCTGTGGCCGGAGAACATTCCAGAAAAATCCTCCTTATGAATGCTAGTCTTTTAATCAGCCAGTATCGCTCTCTCAAGTTAGGGCTCTTAAACAGAACATGACAATTAAACTCAAATTAAACTAACCAAACAAGACAAATCCTTCTGAATGGTCTTGATCATTTCTATGGCTGATAATAACATTTTGAGTATTAGGAGTTTTCCTCATACGTGCCACTAGAGCGCAGTTGTAGTTTCAGCGTAGTGCGATCAGAAACAGGGGTTCATGAACAAACCCCAGCTGCCACTAGAGGGAGACAATACTTAGATTTAGAGCAGCCTCACCAGTGTTCCACATCTCCTCTTTCTCTCGCTCTCCAGGCAGTCTCGCTCCTCAGAGAACCAGCCCATGGTCAGCCTCCGTCTGGTTCTTCCCCAGCTTGACCTCGATCAACCTCGTGCTTGCCATGGCGCGACAGTGTAGTGTAATGGTTAGTGAGCTGGGCTTGTAACTCAGGGTTGCTGGTTCAGTTCAATATCAGTCAAAGTCAAAGTCAGCTTTATTGTCAATCACTGTATATACACGACATACAGGTCTTGAAATTGCATTTCTCTCTCATCCACAGTGCAGTTTAAAATGAATACAAACAACAAACAACACACACACAATACAAAAAAACACAATATAAAATCTAAATCTATGCATATGTAATGGTGCAAATGAATGCTGTGCAAATATTGATGTAAGTACAGTTACAGTGCAATAGCAGTATTTGGTAAAGTGGCTGTTGCTAATAGTCTGTGCATGTGGTCAGGGCCGAGTTAAGCCTCCCCGGGGCCCAGGGCTAACACACCTCCCGGGGCCCTATGTCCACGATTTTCAACTGGAAAAGTAAAAGCACATTGACGACCAGGCCTGGCAACGATAAAGACATGCCGCAAATTCGACAAATAGGCCTATGACAAGGGATATCAGAAGTAGATAGTGAATATGTTACAGAATGAGACCTCCAATTGAAAACTTTGAACGTTGTAATGTATTAAAAGCCGTCAAAGAGTACCAACTCTTATATTACAGTGCTCTCGAAATATTCACGTCTGTTACCCGAACGCATGAGTTCAAGTTCAAGTCATGACCAACCTTGCCCAGCACGGCAGGATAATGAAAGGGAGTAGTAGTCTAGTGTACAAAGTAGGCCTACAAACCAGAAATTGGACCACAAACGACAATGCACAAAACAATACACTTCCCGTTCAACCACTAGCACCAACAAAACAAGCATTGATATAAATGATTTAATGTTACTCACTTATAGGACAAAGTATCATACTTTGTGTAAGTTAATTGAGCTACCGTTTCAATTTCAACACGTAGCATTAACACCTGCATCTAATTATACAATAAATGTGAATGTATACAGCAAACTTGACATAATTTAAGTTTATACTGGCTTTAAAAAAATACTTTTGTTCAAACATTGCTACAAATTACAGGCCAACTTGCTAGAGAACATTAGGCTATTCAATTGCGTTGTTGTTGTTCAGCTAGCTAACGTTACTTACTTAGGAACACAACTAAGCTATTCGGTCATGCAAAATTAGCCCACTTCGTTTTCTTCAGTCGAACTCGAATTAAGATGAATTTATCTAAAATAATTTGTTGACAGTTATAAAATGGTGGTTGCTTGGGGGGTAATAGGCTACAACATGTTTTTTTGCAGCAAAACCCGTTATAAATAGTAATGTATTACTTTCTGGTTGGACATCTCAGGTTATAGCTCTAGCTAAGTGCGTTTCTCTTGCCAATTTCAGCAACTAAAGTATCAAAATGTTATCGCACGTGAAATTGACATAGGTCATTTTCTAATTTCACTAAAGCAGAACGACAGCGCGCATACATGTAGCGACGTGATTGCGCCGCGCGACAGGTTTACCTCTGCTCGTGACGCTACAACAACAGATGAAAGTCCTCCGACACACCGAGTTGGACCGACGGCGAATTGATTTCCACTTGTAGAATCGAGCTCCCGAGACAAAGCCATCCTTACGCAAAAGGGAACAGACTTCAAACACACTCTCACTGACACTGATTGTTGCGACAGGACAATGTGGACTACTACAGGTGGGAAAGTGGACCAAAATGTACAGTAACAGTCAAAACACCATAAACCCGCATTCAAAAATTCAATGTAGGCCTAAAGTTATCTGCTATTCCCGGGGCCCCCTAGTGGCCGGGGCCCTGGGCTGCAGCCCATGTTGCCCAATAGGTTAACGCGGGCCAGCATGTGGTGGGGGGGAGGGACGGAGGTCAGGTCAGGGGGGGCAGGGGGCAGAGGAGGAAGCGAGGGAAGGGGGGGGAGAGTTGGAAGAGAGTTCAGCTTCCTGACAGCCTGGTGAATGAAACTGTCTCTCAGTCTGCTGGTCCTTGCCGGGAGACTCCTCATTCTCCTCCCGGATGGCAGGAGACTGAAGAGGCGGTGTGAGGGGTGGGTGGAGTCACCTGCAGGGCAGAGTGCTTTGCGGATATCACTCGGACCTGCCGTTTCTCCCTCCACAACATCCGGAGGATCCGACCGTTTCTCACCCAAGAGGCCACTCAACTCCTGGTCCAGGCCCTGGTGATCTCACGTCTGGACTACTGCAATTCCTTGCTGTCAGGCCTTCCGGCCTGTGCCATCAAGCCACTGCATCTAGTCCAGAACGCTGCTGCTCGCCTGGTGTTCAACCAGCCAAAGTTCACCCACGTAAGCCCTCTACTCTCCATCGCAGCACGCATTAGATTCAAGTCACTGGTGCTTGCTTTTCAAGCGGCCAGAGGTACTGCTCCCCCATACCTCCAGTCACTCATCACTCCCTACACCCCGCCCAGACCCCTCCGCTCCGCCTCCGCTGGCAAACTGACTGCCCCATCCCTCCGGGCACCTGGCAGCCGCTCTTTGCGGTCTCGCCTCTTCTCTGTCCTCGTCCCTCGCTGGTGGAACGACCTCCCGCAATCGGTCAGGACTGCGGAATCACTTCCAATCTTCCGCAAGAGACTCAAAACCCACCTCTTCAGACTCCACTACCACTGAACACTGTCCATCTAGTCCAGGGGTCGGCAACCTTTACTATCAAAATAGTCATTTTTGGCCCCTCTCCCACTACATAAAATTCATCTGGAGCCGCAAAACCTATTTGACCCTTAAAATTAAGATAATACAGTGTATAAAGTTTTGCAGTTATACTATATATACAGAGGGATTGGAATTTATTCAAAAGCTTATTTCTAGTATGTTTGACAGAAGTTATCAAGTTTAAGGCAAAAGGAGGTCATACAAGATACTAATTAATTCCAATTTTTTTGTCCATATCATGGAAAAATCACAAAACACTAAAAAACGTATTATAGGAACTAAAATAAGAAATAAAATGTGTAAATATGTGTGTTTGTCACCCACTATAAAATAACTATCGTTTGTTGCATTTGTAAAATTATAGAACAACAAAAAGAAAACTGACATTTTATTGCTGTTTTTACCTGTTATAACAAAGGAAAACCTGAAACTCTTATGAAGAGGAGAAAAAACCCCATAAGAGTTTATGGTGCATACTTTGAAATAAAACACAGAACCATGCAGGTCTATTTTGAGTCCTTCCCTTATTTGCATAACAGCGCTGTCTGCTCAATATCGTTTACATCACTTCACTCATCACAGGCGGTTGAGTATGCTGGAGCTGAATTAATCTCCTCAATTTGTTGACTGGTAATGTTTTCTGCCATCTTAATGGTCCTGTCCTTGACGGTCTTTGCAGAAAGAGGCATATCTCTAATTTTCTGAACAATTTTTTTTTGAAGTCCGAGAATAGATGTTCTGATATTTTAACGAATGATTCTTTCATGTATTCTCCATCTGTGAGCGGCTTTCCACGCCTTACTATCTCCTGAGCTGCCACAAAACTAGCAAGGAGTAGTTGAGTTTGGAGATTTGATCCACTTCTTGAAAGTAGATTTGCTCTGCTCAGCTTTCCGCAGCAGTTCCGAAATCGCTTTTTTTCTTTCATCTCCAGCTTGCTACTTTTCAGCAAATGCTGTGTGTTTGTTCTGGAAATGTCTTTCAACATGACATTTTTTGTTGTTTGCTAATTTCTCACCACATATCAAGCATACAGGTAAGCCCGCATCATTAGGAGTGAAAGCAAATAAATCTGTCCATGCTGAATTAAACTCTATTTTCCTCCGAGTTTTTTCTTTTTTTGGATTTATCCATAGTTCGTTTACCGGGGGTTGGAAACTCAAGATTATCCACCTTCAGATGGCAGGGAAAGGCGCCAGGGATGTGACGCATATTTTAATTGACGAAATATTAAACACTTTTTTTAATTTCAGTAAGTCAACTGTAAACTGTAAGTCACTCTGGATAAGAGCGTCTGACAAAATGTAAAATGTAAATGTAAAATGTACGCAGCGAATTTCCTGTCGGCTTCCCTCCTCCCTCCCTGGGGTGGACAGCCAATTGCTGCCCCCCAGTGGTGCTCCAGGCCAGAGCCGACTCTGGTGCAGCCGGTGCAATCGAACCCCGTTCGCAGTGGCCAGCGTCAAACGTTGTAAACACTGCACCACCTGGGAGGCCTGAAGAGTACATTCTTATGCATAATATAAAATCCATAATACCTGATAGACTATTAGTAAAGTAGACTGAGTTGGGAAGACTTTTTGGGTCAGAAAATGTGATTCTTTTTCTCTCTCTAGTAGCTAAAAATGCATGAAAGGCAAAATGTAACCCACCACTCCAGAAAACAGAAACAATGTTAAAGCTGTAGCTGCAAAAGTGAGTAGCCTGTTTAAACAACAAGGTGAACATAATTTAAATAACGATTCAAAAGAATAAAGGTGTCCAATTCTTTAAATTGGAATAATTTTATATATTTGTACGAAAAACCTCTGAACAAATTCCCCATGCATTTGTGTTTGAGGTTCTCCTGTATATGGGCATAAAAAACACCAGAAAATCAAACCGCATCACCTTACATCTTTAGTGCTGTTCGACACCCGTCTCTGCCAGACTGGCCCTGACTGTCAGCCCCGATCGGGGGTGGCATTTGGCTGTCCGCCCCAGGGGGAGGGAGTAGGGTAGTCGGCACAAAATCGCTGTGAAGCACATAAGGGTCTCTCCAGAAAGGAGGGTCGTGAGTTCCGTCTCGAAGGAGGCGAAAGCTGGCATTGTCCCAAACTACAACACAATTGAGCAGGAAGAGCCAACCTGTTTTGACTGATATTAACCTGCATTGTTTATCATATATAAATACACAAATGTAAAAATATTTAAAGTGCAGCAGACAAGGAATATTGTAAAAAAAAAAAAAAAAAAAACATACAATGTAGGCTATAATGAATATGATTTTGCTATAATAGTAGAATCTTGAAAGTACACTCTGGATCATGTGAATTTTAAATTAATTTTTGTTTGTTTCTCATGCAGTTCTATTTTAATACAAGTATAGTCTGTATCAGTTGTTCCCAAACTTTTCTATGCCATGGCACAATTTTCGCAATAAATAATTTTCAGCACAACAACTTTTACCCAACTGAATTGCTATGGCACTAAAGACGGGTTTATATAAACTAACACCCTCTCACCAGTTCCACATGTTAAATATATTTTCTATGAGGTACACATTATAAATGTGAACAGCTATTCCTGCTGTATTGAAGTTGAGGTTGTTTTCATTACTCGGTGTGTTCGTTCATGTTTGTAACACGTTTAAATGTTTCTGCTGAACTATTAAAATGCTTCTTGAAAACGCCCCTGGAATATTTATTTCGTTAAATGGATATGAAAAAAGCCGTAATTAAAACAATAGCGCAAGCAGCATTTTACCTGAAACTTTATAATGACACAGTGACTTGCCAAAAAGGTTTCGATGCAACAGCGTTGTACATGAAAATCAGAATGCCAAGTGCTGTAGCAGTTGTAGCTGTCCTGTCTAGGAACAAAATGATTAGTTTCCTTCTCTTACGGTTCTGTTATTTCTGATTCAGCGTTTTCTTGTCGGGGTTGATGTTTAGAATTTTTCAGTGCCGTTTCGCATATAAAGGTAGGCTATACATATTAACATTAACGTGCAATTATTCAGCTAAAGCTTTACTAGCTACGCGTTGTGCAGGCTTATTGATTCAGAAAAACGCAGCAAAATGACGTTGTCTGATTGCCATGGACAACTATAAAGTCCTTATAGGCTACACTATAAAGTACTATATGAAATATAAAGTCCTTATAGGCCTTTTTATGGTTATCTCTTTTTTTTTGCAACATTATTCAGGTGCAATATTATGAGGCTTAAGCTAAAGTAAAAAGAACTACCCTACATCACATTCCTTATTTCAAACTACATCACATTCCTTATTTCAAACGGCAGTGTTGCCATTTCAATAATTTTATGCATAGGTATTGATTATCAGCTGGTCTGGATTACTTATATTTCAATATAATTATATTGTAAGGATAAGTAAATTACAGTAAAAGCTGAAATATGTTATACTATTAATATATTCACAATACAATTTGGGCCAATTACATTACCCAAAATATTTATGATGTAAATATATTACGTTAATATTGTTGACCATTTGTATACAGGAAACAATTGTATGGTGAGTACATTCATAATACTATTAATACATAATAATTCAGTATTACCTAAATTAATTATATTACATTACATTACGCTACAGTACAGGCCAGGCATTTGGCAGACGCTCTTATCCAGAGCGACGTACAACAAAGTGTTAACCGTAGTCAAGAACAGTTGAAAGCCACCCTAGTGGGAAGTACAATTCCTGGGTGCTAGGAACAACCACATAGTTAAACTAGGACCCTGTAGGTAAATCTGTAGCCACAATTCAGAGGTAGCAGTAAAGCACTCAAATGCAGGAAATAATGCCTAAGCCTAATACAATACATAAACAAGTAGACGTGTAAACTAAACAACTATGTCCCTAAGTTAACAAAAACCGGACTACGGGGAGAGGTGCACCCTGAAGAGATGAGTCTTCAGTCATCGCTTGAAGGTGGCCAGGGTCACCATCGTGGAGCAAGAACTGGCAGGAGACATGACCGGGAAGCACAGGTGCAGAGGGGGGGAGGTGCTAGGCGTCCCGAGGTAGCAGAACGGAGAGGTCTGGCAGGTGTGTAGGGTTTGAAGATCTTGAGGAGGTATGTTGGGGCTGATCCCTTGACTGCCTGGTATGCTAGGACCAATGTCTTTAATTTGATGCGAGCTATAACAGGCAGCCAGTGGAGGGTAGTGAGCAGGGGGGTGACATGGGAGTGTCTAGGAAGGTTGTAGACCAGACGGGCTGCAGCGTTCTGGATGAGTTGCAGGGGTCTGATGGCAGATGCGGGAAGGCCAGCCAGGAGCGAGTTGCAGTAGTCCAAGCGGGACAGTACCATTGCTTGGACCAGGCGCTGGGTAGAGTACGTGGTAAGGAAGGGACAGATCCTCCTGATGTTATACAGGAAGAATCTGCACGCCCGGCTTACCGCTGCAATGTTCATTGATAGGGACAGCCTGTTGTCCATCACCACACCGAGATTCTTTGCGCAGGGTGATGATGTCACCAGGGTGTCACCTAGAGAAATGGAGAAATCAAGGTGGGGAGAGTTTAGGGCAGGAATGAAGATTAGTTCTGGTTTACCTGGGTTGAGCTTTAGGTGGTGACTGTCCATCCAGCTCTGAATGTCCCCCAGGCAAGCAGAGATGCGGGTAGAGACCTGAGTGTCTGATGGGGAGAAGGAGAGAAAGAGCTGAGTGTCATCAGCATAACAATGGTAAAATAAGCCGTGGGCAGAGATTACAGAGCCAAGGGAGCGGGTGTACAGGGAGAAGAGAAGGGGACCGAGGACTGAGCCCTGTGGAACCCCGGTGGGGAGGGAGCGAGGCAGTGATACTTTACCAGCCCAGGCAACCTGGAAGGAACAACCGGAGAGGTAGGACTCGATCCAGGCGAGGGCTGTACCGCAGATCCCTGTTGCTGCCAGGGAGGACAGGAGGATGGAGTGCTCCACAGTGTCGAAGGCAGCTGAGAGATCAAGCAGGATCAGGATGGAGGAGAGGGAGGTGGCTCGTGCGGTGTGAAGAGCCTCATTGACCGAGAGGAGAGCGGTTTCTGTTGAGTGGCCAGGTCTGAAGCCGGACTGGTGGGGGTCCAGCAGGTTATTTTCTGTGAGGAAAGCAGAGAGTTGGTTAGATACCGCTCTTTCGAGGGTTTTAGACAGGAAGGGGAGGAGGGATACTGGGCGATAATTCTGGATAACTGAGGGGTCTAGAGTGGGGTTTTTCAGCCCACAAAGCAATTTACAATACCGTTACCTTGCGGATTATAATGTTATGAACGTTTATATGAACTTTTATAACTATAAATGACAAGAGCCCTGGCAGACTACTTACTTCTCTCCAGAGTGCGCCAAGCAATCTGAAGAGAATCCCGCGCGATGCACACTGATGACTCATCAAAGGTCAAAGGGTATTTCTTATAAAATATATAATTAAACTCCAAAAACAGTTCACATTTGCTTATAAAACGTACACAAATGAGCGAAAAAATAATAAACATGAAATAATGAGGGATTTCTGGTGAAATTCACAGTGCTATTTATACACCTGTTACACCTACACAACTCTCCAGCGTTTTCTCTGTTTACCCGTGTTTTGTTTAATCGTGTTTTTGTTCGTACTCCCCTATTCGTCTGTATCCCAGTCTCGTTCCCGACCCCCTTGTTCGTGTTCCTTGTGGTTCCAGTCCCGCTCCTCTCTGTGTTCCCTGGACTGATATCCCGTTATCGACCTCCACCTGCCCATTGACTACGCCTTGCCTGCCTCTGACACAACTGAAGCCTGGAACAAACTTTGCCTGTCCCCGACCACTCTTTGGATCCCTGTATTGCCCTAATTGCTCCTGTGTGACCATTGCCTGTTTATGCAATAAAATACATTATTGCATTTCTGGGTCCGCGCCTGGTTTTCCGACACGGTTCCTGACAGTGAGGTTATAATGCGATGGCATACGAGAATGATTCGTGTTGTGAAAAAAGTTTAACCTTTTTACCTTGTAGTGAAAAATGCCACAGACTATGAATAGCTAAATGTAGCAACCTCAAAATTGGCTAACAACCTACATCCTGATGCAATACAATACAGAGAAGTATCGTCATCTAGACAAAACCGTAAATAGCTGTTTTAGTACACAGTGTGTGTTTGACCGTGTCGGTCAGAAAGATTATGTCTTGTAATTACTGTAGAGTTGGTGAGTGAGCATCTCTTGTGAGGAGTGCCTCGCCACACGTTGCGTTTGGTATGTGCCTCCTCTCTTGCCGTAGTTTACTGTAATGACACGTGAAAGCCACAACAATATGAACTGGCATGATTGGCGGATTTTTAAAAATATGTACATTATGATGCATCATGGGATCTCTCTGAAATCATTAAGTAATACAAGAGTACCTAATCGATGTCTATGTATACGCTACTATGCTATATTGAGCATTTAAACAATTTCAATATTTGTTTAGATAGGGGGGGAGGTGGGGTGGGGGAGGGAACTACCGACCACTCTGCCAGAGCCCTGAGAAGTCTAATAGGCGACTTCGCATTGATAGATGTGTTCTGGACGGTGCACCCGGGGGACGCTGGTTATACTTGGCGTAACTCCAGGGGGGCAGCGAGCCGTTTGGACTACATTCTCATGGGAAGGGGACTAAGTGGCGTGACGTGCGTTCACCTCCCCTCGTCGCCTCCCCTCTACAAGGCTCCGGGGGCTCTTGGAGGCGAGGGCGAAGGCCCGGCTGAGAGAACTGGAGGAGGGTGAAAAACCCTCTGCGTATTTCTTTCAGGCCGCCAGGGCACGGCAGGGCGCATCTGCCTTTGTGAGTCTAAAGAGGCCCGATGGAACCGGCCGGCGAGGGGCAGGTGATGTTGGCAGTGCAGAGGCCTGCTACGCTGAGCTCTTCAGCCAGTGGGCCTGTGATCCGGTGGTGGAGGCTGCCCTCTTGGACTGCCCCCTACTTTCTCCACCCTTCACACACTCCATACATTGTTTGACTTTATGAGAGACCCCCCTGCCTCCCACAAGCCAATATTAGTCAACAAAACTACCAAACAAAATAAAAACCACCTTCCTGCTAATTTGTTTAAGCCCTTCCCCAAAGCAATCCCTTAAAAACTCAGCTCCAAAATTACAGTGCAGTCCATAAGTGTAAGTGTAAATGTAATGTAAGTATTTGGACAGTGACACATCACACGAGGTTGAAGTGCAGACTGTCACCTTGAATTTGAGGGTATTGACATCCATATTGGTTGAACCGTGTAGGAATTGCAGCCCTTTTTACATTTTAAGGGACTAAAAGTGATTGGACGATTGGCTGCTCGATGTTTCTTGGGCAGGTGTGTTTCGTTTCATCATTACTTCATGCACAAGAGGGCTAACAAAAGGTCTAGATTGATTCTAGGTGTGACATTTGCATTTGCAGTTTGTTGCATGAAGACCAAAGAATGGTCAATGCCAGTAAAGCAGGCCATCACGAGGCTGAAAAATCTGAATAAATCAATCAGAGACATAGCCAAAACATTAGCTCTGTCAAAATAAACTGCTTGGTACATTGTTAGGAAGCAAGTAAGCGAGGTGTGCTGTAGTGTGGTAATTACATTTTCATTTTTATATTTTTTTAATTTGAAATATTTAACTATTTAAATAGTTTGCATCGGTCACCCAGTCCTGCCGATTCTCCCTCCACAACATCTGAAGAATTTGTCCGTTCCTCATCCAAGAGGCCACACAACTCCTAGTCTAGGCTTTGGTAATACCACGTTTGGACTACTGAAATTCCTTGCTGGCAGGCTTACTGGCCTGTGCCATCAAGCCACTGCAACTAGTCCAGAACGCTGCTGCTTGCCTGGTGTTCAACCAGCCGAAGTTCACCCACGTCACCCCTCTACTCTCCTCTCTGCATTGGCTCCCCATCGCAGCACGCATCAGATTCAAGTCACTGGTGAGTAGTTATTAGGGTGCGCTTTATGACAACCTTTGTGACCTTTGTATGATTGATGGCCTCCAGGTGTACTTTTGGAGATGTCCGATGACCACCATGAACGTGTGAACCAAGAAAGAGGGAGGGGGAAGGAAGTTGGGGGTGGAGAGCTTGGGGGGGTGGAGTAGTGTGTGACATGATGGATCCGCCAGGTGTTCCAAGGGTTGATGTCTCAGCGAGGAGGGGGAGAAGTTGGGGGTGGAGAGCTTACAGACGCAGCGTCAGCGTGTGTGTGTGTGTGACGTGATGGATCCGCCAGGTGTTCCAAGGGTTGATGTCTCAGCGTGGCTGGGTTTCATGTTCCAAGCTGTGTTGGGGAGGGCTTTATGACGTGAGGCCTTAGTCAGCTAATAAAGGGTTAGAGAGATGGTGTTTTCTATGTGCAAAACAAAACCACGGCTACAATGTCTCGGCGGGTCCCTTTCCAGACTCTAACACCAACAAGACGCGGATGCTTAACGTTGGAAGGTTTATCTCTGGCTCCAAGAAAGAGAAAAGATTACAGAAAGAATGTCTTGAAACAATACCTGAACCAGCCAGCAATTGTAAAATACGAACGTTGTTTAACCACACACCATTTTTGTGTTGGTTACAAGTTTCTTAAAGACAAACAATCTGTAGAACTATACTGTAGGGGTTACCCCTACGTTAACCCGTGTGGATTTGGGGGTGCGGAGATGTGTTGTGAAACGGTGACGTTTGCTAAAGACTCGTGGAGGGAGTTTCGTGTCAAATACAAACCAGACCCCGATAAGATCCCCAGCGCGGTATATGCCTTGTTCTTCTGTGGGGATGCCTTTTGTGATAAATACAAACCATTTAACGATAAGGATAACAACGTAGTAAATGACATGCTCTGCAGTGTGGATGCGTTGTTTAAATGTGGGGAGTTGGTTGGTGGCTACGGCCACGTCAAAAGGAGCTTGTTACAGACAGCAGATGACCAGGACTGTGTGAGTGGGGGTATGACAAGTACCCAGGCCCCCGCCCCTGAGACCTTCTAGCTATAAAGTGCATGCGTTGTTACAACCGCCTAGGACCATGGACAATCCCACTGATTCATCACACGTTACAGGCTCCAACGACCAGGAATACCTCCACTGGCAAAAACCTGCGAACCACATGGACACCACGACGACTACCCCAACTAATACGGCTGTTTCTGAACCGACTACGGACGAAGAACGTGATGGCCTCCTTACACTCCTAGGCGTGAGACTTATAAATGTTACCACATGTATGTTTCTGGAGGACATTGTCAACGAACTGCTCAGAGAGACCTGTTACGGGTGTGAGATCGATCAAGCAATCCAGAGACACCATACGTGTCTGTATGAACCAGAGGAATTCTTTTTTGAAAACAACATAGAGGATATCACACAGAGGTTGTTAACACCGGGTTTTACGACAATTTTTTCAAACCTTCTGCAAACCAACGGTTTAAGACCATCGGTCCCTAGAATTCTTGGTTGTGTTGAGTCATTACTATTTGGTCTTGCGGATGAGCCGTACATTTGTATGAAACTGCGTGAAATAAAACACAAACTCCGCAGTACCCGTCGTAATACAGGCGTATATGCGGCTCTGTGGTGTTGGCGGGCCGAAAAAGAAGAGGGTGTTACTATCGGCAGAAGATGCCGATGGTGCGAGCGACGGTATGACACGCATTCAGGACCCCGCCCCTGAGACCTTCTAGCTATAAAGTGCATGCGTTGTTTTACAGTTGTTACAACACCCCAGGACCATGGACAACCTCATTGATTCAGCCTCCGTTACAGGCTCCAACGACCAGGAATACCTTCACTGGGAGCACCCGACGAATTATTACACGGACAAGGCACCAACTACACCAACTACAGAAACTAATACAACTGTTTCTGAACCGGCTACAGGCGACGGGCCTGACTGTGTCCTTACACCCGTAGGTGTGAGACTTATAAAAGTTACCACATGTATGCTTCTGGAGAACATAGTCACCGCGAAGCTCCGAGAGACCTGTTACGGGTGTGAGATCGATCATCCCAGCCAGAAGCACCACCCGTGTCTGTATGAGCCAGAGGAATTCTATTTCGAAAACAATATCATCGACATCACAAAGAGGCTGTTAACACCGGGGCTTCCAACGATTTTTTCAAACCTTCTGCAAACCATCGATTTAAGACCTTCGAAACCCCGAATTCTTGGCTGTGTTGAGACGTTACTACTGGGTCTGACGGATGAGCCGTACATCTGTATGAAACTGCGTGAAATAAGACACAAACTCATCAGTCACGTTTGTGAAGCATCCGTACACGAAGCTGTGAAGTGCTGGGGCGACGAAAAACAGTCCTGTTGACATGGGGAACCTCCGTCTGGCACCACCTATTGATAAACAATATGTGAAGACAGAACTAGTTGCTTTATTGTGTGGTGTAATTACTGCCAATAGACCATCGGGGCCTGTTATTGAGTCTGCACGTTTAGATAGGCTGAAAAAAATGTTGATGTCCGCTAGGGATGTGTGTGATGTCTGGGACGATATATTACAGATGTGTGCTTATGATACCAAGCCTTGTCATGTGACTGTAACAAGTTTGCTAAAATGTCTGGGTATGTGTCGGAAAAGTTTCAATGTTGGTATGATAATTAGCCTATGTGCATATATTACAGATTTATGTATGTTGAAGATGTCTAAAAATGATGTTGTAGATGTGTGTATCGTTGTTGAGATTCTAGTAGATTTTCTGATTAGTAGGAATGTTAATACATGCGTACAATTTTTAAACATTATTGATGTGATGTGAACCACGTGTGTCCTTTTTTTAGATTGAATAAAAAGTTTTGTTACACGTAAAACTGAATCATTATTTGTTGGGTACTTATAACTACGGTGTTATAATGACAGAAGAAATGCACTCCGTCTATTATGACCCCGCTAGCGTGGGGTCTTTTGGTGGTAAAAACCGTCTAAAACGTGGCGTGTTCAAGAAAACAGGTATTCATTTATCAGACAAAAATGTGTCCGACTGGCTACAAGGCGAGGAGACGTACACTTTACACGCACCAGTTCGCGTTAAGTACCCTAGAAACAGGGTAATCGTCTACGGGATAGACCAACAGTTTCAGGCTGATCTAGTAGATATGTCCATGTACGCGAAGGCTAATGACAACTACAAGTATATGCTGACATGTATTGACGTGTTCAGTAAATATGCATGGGTACGTATGTTAAGAAGTAAATCAGGGGTTGAGGTGTCAAAAGCTTTTGAAGATATATTACGGACGGGTCGCGTACCTAGAAAACTACATACGGATCGTGGTACCGAGTTTTACAATAAACATTTTCAGAAAGTGTTGAGTAGTCACAAAATTCACCATTTCTCCACGGGCAGTGAGCTTAAGGCTTCAGTTATTGAGCGTTTCAACCGTACTTTAAAGGGTTTGATGTGGAGGTATTTAACATCGGTCAACTCACACAGATATGTGGATGTCATACAAGACATGGTTACATCATACAACAACAGTTTTCATAGAAGTATACAGAGAGCCCCGACAGGAGTAACTATAGAAAATGAAAAAGAGGTTTTTAAAGCTCTCTATGGTCTGAAGGATACTGGGAAGCGTTGTTTTAAATATGCTATAGGTGACATTGTACGGATATCGAAGGCTAGAACGCCGTTCGCTAAAGCTTATGAAGAGACTTATACTAGGGAATATTTCACCATAGCGACATGTATCCCCCGGACCCCACTGGTCTACAGACTAAAAGATTATGACGGCGAGCTTATTGAGGGTACTTTTTATGAAGAGGAATTACAAAAATAAATATTGACGGCAGTAAACCCTTTAAGATCGAAAAATTCTGGCCAAGAAAGGTTTCATGGTCCTTGTTAAATGGCTTGGGTGGCCAGCTAAGTTCAACAGTTGGGTTCGTGAAGAGGAGGTTATAGACATCTAGCGATCTCTAGAGATACTAAGAAGCCATGGCCAGTGAGGGTTTTACATAACACTACCCTCCAACGCGTCCCGGGGGTGTATCCTGAGAACACAATATCGCATTACCGGACAAAATTATCGAAACCGCTGCTGTTGAAAGGTTCATGGCAGGTTGGCCTAGTCGAATTTCAATATCCAAGAACATGGCTTACTATAACGCCATCAGACACTCTTTTTACGGTCGTTGATAAACAAACGGGGACGGAAGCAAAATATATGATGACCTCAGGGACTTACACAACCATCACGGATATTATTGCGGCGATTAACAAGTATACGACCCCCTGTCTATAACTCTTGGATACTCACCGGTAAAAAACAAAATATACATGGTGACAAAAAAGGATATAGCTCTAAAGTTCGTTGGAAAGCTAGCTATAATTTTAGGTGTTAAACATTCTATTGAACAGGTTGCTGAGAGGGGGGATTTTGTTAAAAAAGACAAGGTTTACGCCCCGAAGCCTGCGGATTTACAAGGTGGATTCTATAATCTTTTTGTATACACGGACATAATTGAACATCAGGTCGTCGGAGACCACTATGTGCCAATGTTGGGGTGTGTACATATAGCCGGGGAAGAGTTGCAAGTGGTCACTAACCGGTATGATAAGCCCCACTACGTACCGGTCTCCAGCGGTCATATTAATGACATAGTCGTCGAGATAAAGAGTGACCAGAATCTGCACGTACCATTCACATACGGTAAAGTGGTAGCGAAACTTCATTTCAGACCTGCAAGACATAGTGTGTGAAACCATAAATAGATCCATGATGATTCCGTTTAACTCTTATGCACGGGATCCAGAGCGCTATATAACCTATTACCAAAACCAAGCTGGTAGTGGTCTGGCCGGCTATGCCGGTAGCGCTGCACAATACGGGGGTGGTTTGGGGGCCTTTTTAGGGGCTTCTTCCGTTTTGCAATGCCTCTATTAAAAAAAGGTTTTAACATAGCCAAGCCACATCTTAAACACGCAGCTAAAAACATAGTGGGGATGTACTCAGCAACGTCATGTCTACAAACGGTCGTAGCAACGTTGCCCAGGATGGTAGCGGGCTGTTAGTTATGACGCGCAAGACCCAGAAGCGACCCCAGGAGGCAGACATAGATCTGTTGGCAAGAAAAGACGTGTCGTACGCAGGACCCCAACAGTACGCAAAAGAAGGACGAAGCGTAAGCACGTCGTTAGTAGACGTGTTTCGCCCCACAAAGGATACATATTCTAAAATGGCATTATTACACGGACTGAGTGAAGAGTGTATAAAATCAGAATTAGATTTATTCACGGTGCCGTTGACACAGACGGCTATAGAAAAGTGTACCTATGTGGAAATTCCGCCATTATCCGCTATAACTGATAGCGGTCCTATAGAGTTCAATATACCAGCATCCGGGGAGGATTATCTGGATTTAAATAACACAACATTATATTTACGTATGAAGATTGTTGGTCCAGGTGGCGTTAATATACCAGCAGGGGCTCTTGTAGGGGTTATAAATTACCCAGCGGCAACCCTATTTTCTCAGGTAGATGTCTCTTTAGGGGACCGTCTGATCTCACAAAGCTCCAATACTTATCCCTACCGCAGCATAATCGAATGCTTGATGAACTATGATAAACAAGTCCTGGAATCAAACTTCACAGCAGGTCTGTTTTACAAAGACACGGCGGGACACACAGATGTCAGAATCCCTGACGGTGAAAATATAGGACTGAAGAAAAGGTGTACTTACACTGCAGGGAGTGCTGTGGTAGAGCTGCTCTCCCCCATTCATAGTGACATTTTTTTTCAAGAGAAGTTGATGTTAAACGGAGTCGATATTAAAATTCGGATGACCAGGAGCAAGGATGAATTTTGTCTAATCCGCGATGATCTCGTAGAATACAAAATACAAATTGTCTCGGCAGCCCTGTTTGTCAAAAAGGTTACGCTCTCTCCGGCTGTTAGGCTAGGCCATGCCGAGGCCCTACTCACGGCAACTGCAAAATACCCAATAGACCGTGTGACCCTTAAAAACTTCTCCATACCGGTCGGTTCACGCGTGTCTAATCACGAGAATCTATTTCTCGGCACATTACCAAAATCTATAGTGGTAGGCATGGTTGATAATGATGCGTTTACAGGGGTTTTTAATAAGAACCCGTTCACGTTTAAACATTATAACTTGTGTTGTAGAATTGGAACGCTGCCCCAAAACAGCACAATCGTCAGAGTCTGAGGTAAATACGGTTTATTGTATATAACACAAGTTAGATACAACAACCTGGCTGAATTTGCGCAAAAACAGTTGCCCCCCTCTTACGTGCACACATTTTTAATCTCCTCAATTCCTCCTTGGAGGTTGGCCACCACGCCCCCTGGCTCAACCCCTCCCCTGACTTCGTAGAGGCCCATCCTTCTGAGGCCCCTTCAACTTTCGCCTTTTTCATTCTTTCCCCATTTAACAGATTAATAAAAGGATAAACAGACATAGCCAAATCTTGAGCAAACATACACAGACTTAGGCAGAAATGACCAGCCTTGGGCTGGCATACACCCCCTAAACAAATATAACCAACCTTGAGCTGCCCCAACTGTGTATTATGCCTTTGCTTAAATTGTTTAACTTAATAACAGCTTTATTAATACAGGAATACATTTTTGCCCCATACTTTATTCAATGGCCTAATGCCAGTGATCTATAATTTTAATATGCTTGTTATGCAGCCCAAATGCTGGCAATATATGTATATACAGGATCTCTATTACAAAGTTAAACATTTAAAGTGTGGTGGAATTTAGCTCTGTCCCTCTCTGCTTAAGAGCAGTGCTTGGCCGGAGCCCATAAATTCAAATGACAGGGGGCCCAGGCTCTAAGGCTCTGGCAGTCCTGCCTGATGATGTGGGAGTTCTGATTGATTAAATCATGAGTGGGGCACCGTCCAACTTCAAGTCTGGTGTCCGACTCCTTTCCTTTGCACATATTTTGTTAGACAGGAATAATTTACGACTGTACTAATGGGTCCGCGGATCTCCAACTCAGATTTACATTTGGTCTTCTCTCTGTGTTCATTGTATTTAAGGCCTGTGATCTGTGCCGCCTGCTCGTGTTTTACGGCCTCAACGTGTCACTTTACCTTATCTACAGACACTATTTATGTTTGTGTGATACTAAAACATCATGCTGGCGGTTATCTGCAGTTAGCCGGCCATACAACCCCAGCCCCAAACAACCCCCCTAGAATCACAGAGGCAAAATGTGGGGCCAACGTTAAGACTAACAATGACCTCATACCCTTCAGTAGGCGCTTCCATCCAGAACGGCTCACAACAGAGAGTACACACATTCCACGGCGATGTGGTCCCATTGCATTATACAGGAATATAATAATGCAATGCTTCACCTGGGAATTGGCGTCTGAGTCACAAGTCCTGTTTCCTACCCCCTACTGTCCTATCCTCTCAAAAAATCCACCACATTCCCCCCTCTGTGACTTACAAGTCACAGTCATACATATCATGCCAACAAAATAGAATAAACCTGATCAGCTCACATCGGCTCGTTGATGAGTAAATAACTCAACAGATTCCTAGTGGCCACTCTGTTGCTTCTCTTGCGCCACTAGTAAACCGATTAGCCCAGCAGCCGTTACTCAGGCTGCGCCCGCACGACTTAGTCAGACTCAAGCTTTGCTGCAGAACGTTGCCAGGGCATGCGAGTACCCTTGTTGTTCATGCATCGTGTGGCCCCCCTCCACACTGATACCACCTGTCGTTATGGTGGTAGGAGTCTTCCTTTATCGCTCAGGCCGCCTGCATAACACTTACAGGGTAAATCGTGGCCATAAATTCACAACGATGCTCAATGCAAGCTGAGCTCGGTCTAACCTGATTACATATTCGTTCTTAAACATTATACAGTTAAACCTCATACATGGTTACAGGGATAATAAAACCAGCCATGGTTTAGTTATATGGGGTTACATATAATTGCTATGCAGGATAATGTCTTCTCTTCTTTCATGGTCCTGCGTCGAAACCCCTGGAGCCATGGACAGAGGAGAGGTGGCCTTGCATTCACTCGTTGCAGTTCATGATTTTTCTCTGGCAGCATGGGTGTGTGCTTTAATCTAGCTGCCATAGGTAAGGGAGCATCAGGCTCCTGTGCGTGTTCAGTCCGCTTCAGTTCATTTTGCGTATGTATTCAGTGTAAATGTTTTCATCGACCCAGGTGTTCTGCACACCGTAGAGGGTCATTCCTGAGGAGAGGTCGCCTCAGCCCGCATGATGTACAACGTATCGGATCACTGCTCCTCGTCCCGTTGGCGCCGTCTCCTCCATCCGGGCTGTCACCCACGTAGCCGGCCCGGAACCGGGGATCCTCCCCCAGTTTAGCAGCAAGGGGATGGTAGTTCCAGCACTCCCGACCAGTGCCTCCTCTCACACCGTATTCGCAGAGGCGGTTCCCGAACGGGCAATTGAGTGGGTCCCCTCTGGCATTCACCGGGTTTCCTCTCCTGTCTCGATACTGTTGGGTCCTATTTGGATGACATGTACAGTGAAACACCCCACCCCCCTTCGCCGTGCGACGACACGTCCATTGGTTCACTCCATTCCGGGGCAGCAGGCGTGACCCGCTTCACCTCAGCGTCTGCATCTCCCACGTCCTCTATTGGGCCCACTGTAACCAGAAACTGCTCACTTGTATTTCCTATTATCTTTTATTAGGGATTGGATCATGGGAATTTAGGCAGCATGAGGCAAACAACAACATCACTGTTACCAATCCTGTACTCTCTCCTATTTTTTCCCAACGTTACTGTCCAAAATATATTTAACCAACCCCACCCACTTCGCTATTTCTCCTAATGTATTTTTAACGTGTTCGGTTCTTATATCCTCCACCCTGTAACTGTTCCTTTACTCTTTGTAATGATAATGTTGTGTAGTTAATAAATTTCTGTTGATTGTACCATAAATAGTTTATCCACTCTGCATCTCTTATGACTTGAATCCAAGGAGAAAATATTGATATAGCATTGATAGTGGGCGCACTCCTTGCCTTATGTTCTGGTGGAACATTCATAGGGGTGTCTAGACAACTTACCTTTACCTCATCCTGCTCTGTCCCCTGTCGTCTCTGTTGTCCTGCATCTGCGCTGCTTGTAGGTGTCGCCTCTACCCACCGACTAAGCCTATCCACCACCACTAGCATGTCACTTCTTACTTTGGATTCGTTCAATCCTCTCCACATACTCTATCATGCATCAGGTGGTGGGAGGTGCCCAATCGGCGCAAAAGGTCTTCCTGTTCTTATATGTTACTCAGGTTTCACCCTCTCCTCGGCGTTTGAGCCGCCACCATCCTTGTTAAATAGGGCAACCACCATGCATTCGTACTGCATGTAATTGATGGGACGTATATAGTATTACTGATTGTCCCATCATCAAAGTGGAGGCTTTTGATAAGTGAATGCAGCTGCGGCCAATCTCTGATAGCCTGGCACCGAACCTTACTTCACAGCATGCATTCCAAAGTAGTTTATCTGACCTTCCCCTACCCCCTATGGGGTCGTAAGGGCTCTTGATTCACGACCCTTAGTCCCATTTCTTATACCTCACCTTCCCCGGCCTGGTCAGCGGATCAGGGCGACACGACGTCTTGCTTCCTTTGTTGCTCATCCTGTTGCTCAAATGGACAAAAATAAATTAAAACACCTTTCCTTTTCCCTTTTTACCCAGGCTGTCGCCCTCAACCTTTCACTTTCTAGTTACTCAATTCATTCGCAGTCATATTCGTTTCCCTTATTTCCCATGAGAGTTTTGCTCATAGTCACATTCAGTTTCCATTGACCTTTTCAATCATGTCCCCCACTATCATCTTGCCTTGTGTTGTACCTTTATTAATGTTGCACTGCTTTACACTGATTTGACCATTCTTATGGTATTGACTCCTACTCCCTTCAAAGTTCCCAACCCTAGACCTGTACTCAAACACTTACCCACGAGCGGTAAGTGTCACATACAGTTACTCCGCCCAATTCCTCCTAAACTTCCTCCTTTGCCACTTTTGCACTAGAAAACAGTCCCATGAGCGGGACTATTCTATTGCACTGGTGTTTTGCTTACCTAACGTTAATTGTCCAGAAAACAGTCTCGCCCTTTATCTCAGGTCAGGATGGTGTCATCCACCACAGACTCCGCAGCTTCCAATGTGGGGCTTCCAATCCTCCTACGAGAATAGAAGGAGAGGGCTTCCCTAACCACCTATTATGGTCAACCGTGCACTGGACCATTGGAATTGCTGCGGTCCATCTGGCGAATGCTATCATCCCATCAATTTAACACAAAAATGGTGTTTAAACTCCTGCTATTCAAGGAAAGCGAGACTGTGATCTTAAGTTCGGAGGTTTTATTACTGTTTCGACCCTAGGCGAGCCGTCTAACACTCTGCATGAAGAACATCAGAGTATTTAGCTAGTAATAATAATAACCCTCTCTTCCCTGAGGTGACTGTTGGCTTTAGGAATTTCACCCATTGCCCCTGAATTAACTCCTTCCGTGTTGCTATACTTTGGGTAAATCACGAAGCCCATTCCCAAAGGACTGACCTTAGATACACTTAGCTCTCTGCTCGCGGGGGTTTCTGTCAGCCTCCACGAGCGGGTTTAACTCCCCCTCCTTCACCATGACACGCCATAACTCACACTTTGAAGAGGTGAGTATCACCAGATCTGTTCTTTGGTTGTGCGCGCACGCATCAGAGTGAAACACACCGTCCAAACTGAAAACCCTGAAGCTTTGTGTGTGATGCGTGCATGCCCAAATATGCATTTTTGAAAGAGCACCTTAACCTACAAAGCTCGAAATGGCGCCGTACCCACATACATTTCTTTAATTTCATATTCGCTAATAAGGTCACCCACCTCGGGCGTATCTGAGATACAAGTTCAGTAAATCTTTTCTAAAAGGAAAACTGCTCCTGCCTATGTGTTTGGGCAGGTTTTTAAATGCACTACTGATTTTAAGTTAATAGTGTGCACTACGCCCACTTTGGGCCTCTCTCCCTTTTCTCCTCCGTTCCCTTTTATTTATTCTAATGTACATCTTGAATGTCTCTATCTATGCGTTTTACCCTCCTAATCTATTCCTGTTTTCTTAATTCTGCTTGCACTTGCGGCACTATTATTACTTTGTCACTCCTAAACTCGTTTATGTCGGTTATTTTTGAGTCTAGATCTTTCAGTCTATTATCAATACTCGTCGATAGGGCACTGATCCAAACTGAAATATATCACTGCTCTGCTGTTCGTATTGCTTTCTCAAATGTATAATCTGTGTTTTTCACTATTAACAACAAGTCTCCATTTACTACACCATAAACTCATGAGATTCAGCATGTTTTGCGATTAAACCCTTTCTCGGCAATCAACACAATGTCATGAGCGTACAACAGAATACTTAAGTTCACATTGTCAATCAATATACCTAGATTCGCTTTGATCCTTCGAGCCTCCCTCTTTCTCTCTCTTTCCCTCTCTCTCTAGGGCGCAGCTCCAGGCTGGATCCCTTTCCGCTGAGTTCCTTCTCCCCCCGACTCCTCGGAGTGAAGGGCTGTCAGCCTCTCTGCTTCCCAGTATTTTCTTTTCAAAAATACTGATCACAGAAAGCACTACTCGCTTACTAACGCATTCGGTTTCAGCTTATAGTGGCCTGACTGTACATTGAGCCGACGCCAGCGGCCATCTCATGGTCTTAATGCCATCTGCGATCCGACCGGCCGGTGACCCAGTCGATAGCGATCCCTAGTCCTGCATCTAATCAGGACCCCGTAGTGGCTGTTAACCACCCAGTTAGGAACCGACGGTCTGATCCCTATCCCACTTCGCTATGGGTATAGAAACTTTGACCGTTTTCACCAGCCTTGCCTGTTCACAGAGGTCGTCTCTTACGCCCCTCTGCTAGGTGTGGACTGTCATCCACGTACCACGTACTGCCTGCATACTTACATGCGACAGCCACGCCGACTAGACGGTACCACGGCAGTATGTCCATTCATACTTCATCCGACACGGGGGCCTTCAGTCCTCTCCCCGGCACTATAAATCATCTTTAACGTGCCCTCGGAACTTTGCAATTCCGCCGCCGCCTGTTAAGGCCTAGGTTCGGGGTGCCTAATCCCCTGCCTAAGCCTGTCTGATTTCTTGGGCTAAGTCATTAACATAAAAGCAAATAAAGTCGGGGAGAGTACATCTCCCTGCTTCACCCCAAATGGAGTAGGAAACCAGTCGATCCTAAAATTATTTAACTGTAGACATGCAACTGGGGTTTTGTACCAGGCTTTGATGGCATTATAAATTTATCATCAATACCAGAAGAAATTAACTTATACTCCATTTACTCCCTATTGATGCAATCAAAAGCTTTCTTAAAGTCAACAAAACAAGCGAACATGACTTTACCCTCTTGCAATTGCGCTCTCATCACAGAGGATATGACATAAATATGATCAATACCTGCCCTATTTTCCTACAACCATTCTGCTCATCCACCAACATTCCATGACAATCCAGGTAATTATTAAGTCTATTGTTAAGGACACCTAAATATAATTTATAAACTGTACTGATCAAACTGATGCCTCTATAATTTAAAGGAACTCTCGGATCAGCTTTTGAAGATTTAGGGATGGGTTTGATTATAGATTTATTCCACACAGATGGAATAATGCCATTATGAACGCACGTTTGACATAAACAATGTAAAATATTCACCACATTAGGAGTTTTAAGGACCTCATTAGGGGGGGGGGTCCTCAAAACCCACAACTTTATTTAGTTTAGCTCTATCTGCTACCCGCTGCACCCCCTCTAGTGTGATTGTGAGTGTCACTATTCAGCATGTGGTGGGGATATGATGTATTACTCATCCCATTTTCAAGATCACATTTTTTAATTTACCGATCTCATTTAAGAAATGACCATCAAATAGAGGGAGACTACTACATGCATACAAATTACTATAATCTGTTTCCCACTTCTTTAATACCTGATCGGTCTCAGATGACGATTCACCATTTTCCAATAACTGAGATCCTAACTGCAGAGTCCAAACACGCAGTTTCGTCACACACATGTTCCAAATACGCTCACCCTCCATTTCCACTCGGGCTGAAAATAGTTGCGACGAGATGACACTTGTTGTTCTTATCTAACAGCATCACAGTTGTAAACCGGAATTTTGCTTAGTTATTCCATCCCATTTATAACATTTTATGAGTCTGTTGCCGGGAGAATAGTATTCCCACTTTGAACATAATTATTTTAACTAATCATTGTTTATTTTCTTAACTTAGTATATACTTCCTTCCTTTATCTTCAGTATACGTTGTCTTAACTGACGCTCTACACTGGTTCACTACTACACTGGACAGCGTATTAGCTATACCGGGGGAGCGAGTTGGGGAAGGAAAATATATTTTAAATTAACCTGAAAATTAGGAATTGAAAGGGCTCAGATAAACTAGCACAAAAGAGTAACACTTCGATGGTGTATGAATAAAACCGACAAACTACCGAAACTTGAATTTGAAAACACCTTAACTGGTAATACCAAGACCCACTCTTATTCCTGCTCTGTTATTTGCTCGGACTTCTCCACTCCCTCCGCCTGACCCCCTTCCTGCGCTCACCGCGCTCCTAATGAGCTGTCTATTGGGAGAAATATGCAGGCGTCCGCTACTAATAACGTTACATGAGGGGTAGATCTCGGGACCTGGACCCAGTGGTGTGGGGACGGCGGCAGTACTACTACTGCTGCTCCTTGTGGACCGATGTAAATATCTTGGCTTACAACTGAATAAGAGCGTTTGTTAATGGAGTCCTCCCAGCATGCCTTATAATCCTCATGCGATTGTAATTCATCGTACATGAGGTACAGTGTAATGGTAGTCGCAGTTCAGTAACTGCCTTAAACTGGGTTCGCGCCACGGTTCCCACTGTCTCCATTGTTCTTGTAACATGGATTCTTGAGGAGTCAAGCACAACCAATACACTACAGGCTGTAGAGCACTAGGTTGAGCTTGTAAAGGCATTACCGTACTTTGTAACTTACTAGGGAAGTCCACATAAATGCCATCCTGTGTGCAGACAATATTGGCTTCCAGCGGGCATAAAACGTCTCTACCTAGGAGATTGACTGGAGTGTGGGCTGAGTATAACAGTGGTGCAGTTATAGTTCTACCTGCAATTCGCATAGGGACAGGCTGTGTCAGAGGAATTATCTGTGGTTTCCCAGAGAAGCCAATAGTTTTGACTGAGGAATTAGAGAGGGGGAGGCCTGACCCTGCTTTCCCAATACATGAGTAGGTCGCACCTGTGTCTACCATGAATTGATGCTCTTGTTGGTTAATGATCACTTGTAGGGTGGGTTCTTGTTGTGATTCTATTGAAATCATTGGTAATATTGTTTCCCCCTCTGGCTTCCCTGGGCATCCCTAGTTCTGGCCATTTGTTGCTGGCCCTATCCATGGTTCTTTCCATGGGTTTGTTAGGCAATCCCTTCTAAAATGCCCAGTTTGATTACACCCCCAACACACATCACTTTCACCCTGTGCCCCTCTCCCGCCCCCTGTTCGGGGCGCTCCCCGTCGGCTTCCCCTTCCTCTCCTTGCCCCTCTTCCCATTGGGGGCTGGTAGCCCCCCGCAGACTGGGTAACATGTACCTGCACGGGTGGAACTTGTGAGTCTAGGGTAGTTACTTGGGGCAGGGAGGTAGGCATTGCCGCCACAGGCGTCAATACTTGGGGTTGCTGCATCTGGGGCATTGCTGCACCCGTTGAAGTCAGTGCAGCCGGGCTTGGGGCAGGCGGTTCGGCTAATATCACCGGGACCTGTGTCTTACCTGTTTCTATCTTTTCTTTATTTTGGCTTACGTCACAACTCTACTAATATGTTCAAACTTTATTAGCACTTACTTGGCTATCCTTGAAACAAGAGCCGGTCAGGTAGGGAGGTCACTTCGTTTGCCTAAACAACCAAACCAACCCCTATCGGCTACAAGATAACATATACCAAACCCAGCTCCTGTCCTGGGAAGAAGTTTAAACAATTTGGAGAAGCGAGTTGGGATGGAAACATGACCTAAACCCAACAATTCAGAAAGGAAGTTCTTAATAGAAACCAGGGCGCTGTATATGGATGGAAACAAGAAATCGAAAATAAATCCAAATAAAGACACCCAAAGGCGTGAACAATGATTTGCCCCTCCTGCAAAATCTAAATATAACCCGAAATTTAGGAAGGCGGGTGTAAATGGAAATTCACAAACGAAACCTAGGAAACGTGTTTAAATGAAAAAACAAAACCGGAACAAGGAACAACGAAAAGCGTATAAATACGAATACCGATAAATGCGCTCAACAGACAATCCCAAAGCTAAACCATACTATCGCTGCTAAAACAGAGAAAGGCTATAATCCAAAACATACGAAAACACACTAAAAGGGAAACTGAAGCTAAACACGTGAAACAATAAAATTAAAATAAGAAAATGCCCTACGTGGAAACATAAAACTAAAACACTTTACCCAATAAATCAATGATCTGCCACACACAATTATTAATAAACACCGAAAGTACACTAAAATTGGGGAAAATAAAGATAAAGTGAAAATCAATAAACCTACTCCAACTATTAAGAGATTACGAATCGCAAAGGGAAATTTAATAAAAGGGCGGGTCAGGAACATCAACAGAGTCACGCAGGCTACTAAGCCAGATGTAAAGCATTCACCTGCGAATCGCTGAAACCCCAAAATCCCTTCTGCGCTAACAGTAGTCTAAGAGCTGCGCATGCCGACAGCTCTAAAACCACTAAAGTTTGTCACTTCTTATTATCTCCCCTGGGTCTAATACACTGCGCGAAGTGCCAAAGTTTCAAAACGTGCAAGTGCTGCATTGATAACCTCCAATTCCTCTTGACTCCGTTAACAAACGGAGCTCCGATTTTACCAAGTTTCTTCACTGCCCGTTAGCTTGTCAACGCAAGAAGATAAATCAAACCCGCTAGCTAGACCTAGGAAATCCCCCCCTCTATCTGAGGCTTCCCAAAGCAATGGCTTATCACAGCGCAAATAGACAATGCCTCCACGCTGCATACACTAAATATTCCCGTTAATACAACCTATCCAACTATTAAGTGTTTCCCAACAATAATGCATCAACCTTCTCCGCACTTTTTGAAAACAACACACTTAACTCGCTGTATACCTTGTATTCTAGAAAGCACCACAACACGAATACCCAAATATCCACAATTAATTTCACAGCCTGCATAAAGTTGATTGTAAATGCTTGTCGTAACTAAGTCCCCTCGATTTAATGTCTAAGGCAAATACAATATGTGTTTTATACTTTATTTTCATCGCTCGGGGATTTCCTATGCGGTTAATAAACATTAACTTTTACTCTCTTATTTACGGGCTCATTTGACTATTTCCTGGGGCTCATTTATTCACAGTCCTTATCCTAATAGACCGGAATCTTGACAAGCTTATTGCAAAGTTTACCACAACTTTATACCGGCTGTAATCTAACACCTGCGTAACTCTGCAAAATATCACTGCAGCGCACACACCACACATCCAAACCCCAGCTCATATCAGCAGGCAATATTGATAATAATTCGGCCGATTCAACATACAACATAGAGAGACGTCCCATACCACAAAAGACTCACAGACACTAACGGCGTACGCAAAGCACAAACAGCACATACAGCTCACGTATGATTGCACAAAACACATACAACAGTTTCATCACATATATAGCAGTTTGCAAATTCATTCCAACTTCACAACTCCCTCAAACCTGACTAGCGGCCACAAGTCACCGTTAGTGGCGCGGGGCAATCTGCGCACTACAATTAACTTTTAGCAGCGCGAGCCGTAATTACATTTAACAGCCCCCCGTCATTTGCACACTGGCAAGCGCTTGGTCGTAACTCACTTTGAGCCCAATCATCTGTTGCCGGCCAACGCCGCTGCACACACAGGCAAGCCGCTTGCACACACAGGCAAGCGCTTGGTTTTAGTCCGCCCTGGACTTTGGCCAAGTGCTGCCGGCAACGATGCCTGAACCCGTCCTGAGCGACCGTCTGTTCTCGACAGCGTCGCCGCACACACAGGCAGGCCGCTTGCACACACAGGCAAGCGCTTGGTTTTAGTCCGCCCTGGACTTTGGCCAAGTGCTGTCGACAACGATGTTAGAAGCGCTTGGTCGCTTGCGCACACAGGCAAGCGCTCTAGACGTGGACCTTATGCTTTTACCAATGACGCTAGTCAGTGTCACCAGTTCCTCTGCAGAGGCGACTTTGTGACATGCCCTCTCATACTCGCATACACCTCAATTCATTCAAACACACAAAACATAAAATTACCTCAGACTCCGTACGTCCTTTAATTTAGGTTCTTTGGAGGAGAGACCTCCTGCAACGCAGCCCGAGCGGACCCACTGCTCCCAAATGCAACCAATCTAGCAGATTTGTGAAATAGGCTCTGCTTACCTTGTCCCCTATGGCCAGGTTGCATCGACAGTAGCGGTGCCGCCCAGATCTCCGTGTCTCATGTCTCTCCTGGCTGGCTCGCCATTAATGTTGTAGAATTGGAACGCTGCCCCAAAACAGCACAATCGTCAGAGTCTGAGGTAAATACGGTTTATTGTATATAACACAAGTTAGATACAACAACCTGGCTGAATTTGCGCAAAAACAGTTGCCCCCCTCTTACGTGCACACATTTTTAATCTCCTCAATTCCTCCTTGGAGGTTGGCCACCACGCCCCCCTGGCTCAACCCCTCCCCCTGACTTCGTAGAGGCCCATCCTTCTGAGGCCCCTTCAACTTCGCCTTTTCATTCTTTCCCCATTTAACAGATTAATAAAAGGATAAACAGACATAGCCAAATCTTGAGCAAACATACACAGACTTAGGCAGAAATGACCAGCCTTGGGCTGGCATACACGGCCCTAAACAAATATAACCAACCTTGAGCTGCCCCAACTGTGTATTATGCCTTTGCTTAAATTGTTTAACTTAATAACAGCTTTATTAATACAGGAATACATTTTTGCCCCATACTTTATTCAATGGCCTAATGCCAGTGATCTATAATTTTAATATGCTTGTTATGCAGCCCAAATGCTGGCAATATATGTATATACAGGATCTCTATTACAAAGTTAAACATTTAAAGTGTGGTGGAATTTAGCTCTGTCCCTCTCTGCTTAAGAGCAGTGCTTGGCCGGAGCCCATAAATTCAAATGACAGGGGCCCAGGCTCTAAGGCTCTGGCAGTCCTGCCTGATGATGTGGGAGTTCTGATTGATTAAATCATGAGTGGGGCACCGTCCAACTTCAAGTCTGGTGTCCGACTCCTTTCCCGCGCACATATTTTGTTAGACAGGAATAATTTACGACTGTACTAATGGGTCCGTGGATCTCCAACTCAGATTTACATTTGGTCTCCTCTCTGTGTTCATTGTATTTAAGGCCTGTGATCTGTGCCGCCTGCTCGTGTTTTACGGCCTCAACGTGTCACTTTACCTTATCTACAGACACTATTTATGTTTGTGTGATACTAAAACATCATGCTGGCGGTTATCTGCAGTTAGCCGGCCATACAACCCCAGCCCCAAACAACCCCCCTAGAATCACAGAGGCAAAATGTGGGGCCAACGTTAAGACTAACAATGACCTCATACCCTTCAGTAGGCGCTTCCATCCAGAACGGCTCACAACAGAGAGTACACACATTCCACGGCGATGTGGTCCCATTGCATTATACAGGAATATAATAATGCAATGCTTCACCTGGGAATTGGCGTCTGAGTCACAAGTCCTGTTTCCTACCCCCTACTGTCCTATCCTCTCAAAAAATCCACCACACTTGGAGTATCTCGCACTACATCTTGACGGTGTACAATATCCGTCCAAGCCGTTGCAGCCCAACCTCGACACGAGGTCGGTAGTTCGCGAGTATTACCAAATGGTTATGGCGTCTGGGCGTCATTTAAAGAATCAGGCTATGTCTATTGATAGAGAGGAATTTATGAACGGTTACACCCTTTATGCGTTTAATCTGGCCCCCGATGAGGAACTCGGACAACACCTATCGCTAATCAAATCAGGACATCTCCAGCTGGAGCTTAGATTCAGAAACCCCCTACCAAGAACTATAAATCTCATTGTCTATGCGGTGTTTGATAGTCTGATTGAAATATCTAACCGTAGACAGGTTCTTGTGGACTATTATTAGGAATTACAGGGCCCTGAGTTGTGATTCAGAATGGTAGGAAAATAGCCACCAGAATGGATACTATAGAACTAACGGCTGTTATGGAGAAAATCGCTGCAAACACACATATTCTCGGTGTATTACCTAGTGACCAACTACCTCCCGATCCTGTACGATTACGGCCAGCATCTGTAATCATTAACACTCACCCCTCTAATTTACCCGGTGAACATTGGTTAGCCGTTTTCATAACCAAGGACAACACGGCGTGTTTTTTCGACAGCTTCGGTCACGCCCCTAACGACGATATGTTTCCTAAGTCGATTTACCGTTTTTAAGAAGAACATGTCCGTGGGTACAATATTCAAGTAGACAAGTTCAAGACTTTACGTCGGTCACCTGTGGCGAACATTGTCTATTCTTTATCTACCATATGTCTAAAGGTCTGAGTTATGAGTCTGTAATGGATAAATATTCAAATGATCATTTTAAAAACGACTCCATGGTAGCACGTTTTGTGAGAAAATTACAACCATGTGTATGTAACTCTAATGTTTTTAACTGTATACAACATGTGCAGACGGGTGAGATGTATGCCTGATTATAATAAATATACACATCATTTATCAAATGTTGTACGGTTTCGTTCTGTAAAATGGTGTATGCTAAGACTAGATAAAATATCTTTGTATACCCCCCACACTGTTAAGTAGATAACATACGCAGAAGACAAATTCTCATACAAAAATAACAGTTTATTAACATTTTCAAACAATAATACACAACACTTTTTCAGACATGTTTTGTATGTAGATATGGCTCATCTTCATATCACAACACATTTTTACACAACACACAAATAAAATAAAATAAAATAAACCAAAAATTAATAACTGGACCATCTTGGAGCTAAACGTGATTTTTTAGAGCGGGGTGATACCACAGCAGGGGATATGAAGGTATCTGTGCTGTCTATGCTGTCTGTGGGGCTAGGTCTTCGCACTGGCGTTACGTCACCCAAAACTGCAGGTCTAAGGCCTTGTTTAAAAGCATTAATCTCCCCTTTAACACGTGTGTTCGGCACCGTAGATAGGGGTATGTTCAACGTAGCCATAGCCCTCAGAAATGCGTGCCAACCAGGCGGTCTTCTCCCAACGGCTATGTTGTGTGGGTCTGTGACGTTTTTAATTAAGTCAAAGATATGGGTGTTCTGAACAACCACACCGTTTAAAATAAACTCCCCCGTATCGGCCCAGGAGGTTATATCTTTTGATTGACTCATTTTCTCTAAAATATATTGCGCATTTTTCTTGCTTCTACCGGATATGTTTTTCAAAATGTCTACAGCTACACCGTCTGAATCCGCAATCACCTCCTGCTCAACATCTGGGGGGCCGGTGTTCTTAACAGCATCCAAAGGTAACGATAGGTTTAATGAGGTAGTCTCGATAGAACCCTGCTTAATCAAGGACAAATATCTATGCAGCAATGACGAATATTTAGCAGCCTTGTCATCGATACCCAAATCGGTTCTATTCAGAACTGTTCTTATAGAGGCATCCAGATCGTTCTTGACACTTTGTCTTAACCCCCTGAGGTCGACGGGAGCGGCGCCGCTCCCAGCAGCAATAAAAGTATATTACTATTTCTAATTTCGCGATATTTTATCATACACACGCGACAAAAACATTGACAGAAACCTTAGAATCGCGACTTTCCGATTTGAGCACTGGCAAATCAAATGGGATTTTAAATTAGGTTAATTAGACCAAAAGTAAACCTTGTTTTTTACTCTGTTTTTTACCTTTTAGTAAAGTCCCCTTCTATTGACATGGTAACTAGGTGCGAGTTTCGGGAGGTGTGGGGAGGGGCGTGGGGCCATGTGTGAAACGTCATGTAAACAACACAAACTGTCCCGACAATTTGAAGCAAGATTTTATACAGACATACAATTTTATTCAAGATGGAAAGATTTTCTGCGCTGCAGTGTTTGAGAGCATCGATGGAAAGCGACGAAGACAATAACTGACGAAGAGTAAGTAACTATATTTGATTTGCCATGTTATCAAATACTCGTATTCAATATATGAATTCCGTGTGTGAAATTGCAGCGTAAACAATGTCCCGACATTATATCGGATCTTGTCTGTGTTTTACGGTTGCGAGCTGCCAGCAACAGGCGGTGTATGCTGATATTGATTTGATTTACCATATTTTCAAATACTCGTGAAAATATATGAATTCCACGCTATACGAAAAAAATCAGAATCATTGCGGACTGCTGCGAATAATTAACGGGAGGATATTTAACCAGCTGGCATTCTGTTTGGGCGCTTGGACATTATCTAGCTTAGCTTGATAATACCTATTGTGATTAATGTTTCTTGCCTCTCGAGAACTTGTTTGTGTGCTTATTGTGGTTTAGATTCCCAGCGTTTAGTTTATTCCAAGATTTTGGATACGTTTTGTTTTGTTCCTGATCGTTGGTTATTTTGTTTTGTCTTGTTTATGTCTTTCCGTGTCTTCGTAGACACGGATTTTGCTTCGTTTTCCTACAGGCGTTTAAAGATGAATATCTTAAACTTTTGATCATGTGCCTGTGCCCAATGCCAGACTTTGGATGTTGTCAAACTGGCTTCTGTTAGTCGCAAGAAATCGTAGGCTACTCTGCAAGGTGTCTTTGTCTGATGGCTTGACCATGATCTTTCAGGTGTGGATCATGAATATTCAGTAAATTAGCATATAGCCCTCCCACAGCCTGAAATAAATGTGACCAGTTCTGATAAAAACAGGTTTTAGCTATTTAGATCTCATATGTGCTAAAACATTTTCACACCCTTACATAACCAAGACCTTGATGAACAAACGCACATTGGCAAAACAATTCGTCACTATAGTTTTAGTGTGTGCTTTCACAACTTTTGTGACAGCAGAAAAATTAACTATTTTTAACTTGTGTGTTTGTAGATCTATTTACAAGCTGCATATGATACTGACCAAACTATTGATGGCATACAAATGTAGCTGTGATTGTCCTTCAAATAAAAATATTAAACACTTTGGAGTAAATGTGTGTTAAATTGATGAAATTGAGATAAATATCAGACCATGCCAAAATCAAAAAACATCGAAAAGCTTAGCACGGACCTCAGAGGGTTAAAGGTATAGGGGTCCGGTTATCTCTTAGTCTATCCACCTGACTTTGTGGCACTAAAAACATTTTCTCTGCGTATTCCATAACTATAAGCCTAACTTTGTCTCGATAGTAAGCTTGTTAGAAACGGTACTGCCACGGATAGTAGTGGTAGAAGAAAGCCTCCTCCGCTTCTTTGTAGTCAAAGCTATCTTTTTATCGGCAATGTTCCTGATATAAGCCTTTTCTTGGCCAACTTTTATATTGAGGGGTTGTGATGTGTATCACACCACGTAGTATATTAAAAGCA
>JAINUG010000903.1:0-43672 GCA_029706075.1 Aldrovandia affinis | reverse complement strand
GTAGCCTACACAACAAGCATCCAGTGCGCTCCTCTTTCCTCTCTGAGTGGAAGTCGGTTAGTCTGTGTGTTTCAAGGCCGTAACCATGGAGTCAACATTGGGGGGGACATTTAAAAAAAAAAATCAGCTAGGCTATATATTGGGGGGACATTTTGAGCATATCTGAATATTGGGGGGGATGTGTCCCCCCCAATATATATGGTAATTTCGGCCTTGGTGTGTTTAAAGCCCAACCGTCATCCATTCTATTATATGCCCAAACGCCCAGACGATTGTAGCGCACCAAATGAGCTACACACCATAACCTGTGTTATGTAGCCATATGTTATGTTACGTGCTAGAGAGCCATGTAACCTGTGCAACGCCCGACTTGACCAATGAGAGCGCTCAGTTCCGGCGACGTACCGGGAACCTTCCCAAGAATAACTTCACCATCTCCGTACACTGGCGTGAAGCTCATTCAGTATCGAGTTGCGCACAGACCGAACAGACTAACGGACTTTCACTCTGAGAGAGACGCTCTGCCAACCGGAAAACGAAGCAGAAGAAAACGAAGGATCACCGTAACTTAACTTAACTAACTTCGGTAAGTTATTCTTATACAGTAAGGTAGCTGTTAATTTATACAATGAGCTAATTTAGTTGTTTTTGCAGCTGACATGTGTGAGTTTGTTTCATAGACAGCACAAAGATGAGCGCACTGGATGCTTGTTGGGTACTTGCTTGCCAGTAACGTTTTCTAACGTTGTCTAGAGTTAGTAAAACAAGAGAAAAATATATATTTAAAATATATTCTATTACACGGGGCATCTTATGGCATGGTGAAACGTGTCAATAACCCAATTCCATTCCAATGCATGTATTATTGGTGATAGTTTTGTATGCATTGTGCTTGAACGTTTAGCTAGCGTCATATCAGCCCCCTGGGATTGTCGCTGTGAAGCGGAGGGAATAGCTAGCTAGGTTAGCATGTTGCCAGGGGGCCGTATTTAAAACGCCATGGCCGTGAGAGGTTTATATTCCATGTGCTTGGTAGCTGTCTCGCTAGCTGTGATGGTGACTAATTTGTTTCATGCAGTGTTTCTCAAATAGTGGGGCGCGCCCCCGTGTGACCAGAGGCGTAGCGTGGGGGGTGCAAGAGGGGCGCAAAATTGAAGAGAACGTAAAAAAAACAACCTTTTTAGCACCGTGGACCGGTTCCGAGGGGCGCGTAGCACATAAACTGGTCTCAGCTTTTTTCCATTTTTCATCCGTACTTAACTTTTAAGTCTTGATTCCATTTACTGTATATTTTAGTCAGTATATTGTCGCTGATTTGCCGATTTGATTTGACCAATATCATATAAGTTTTCCCTATGAGTTTTCTTCCATCAGAGTCAAAAAGCACTGGTTCTATTTCACTGCTGTTGCTTGGATATTCCAAATCGTAATCTTTAAGTATCCAATTTTAAGTTGTAGATATTTCCATGTTTCAGCGTCAGTTAAATAGTAAGCCTCTTTGATTTCGGGGAAGGTCATTAATTTATTTTCTTTTAATATATCAGCTATGTAGTTTATTTTATTTGTCCTCCATTTTTCCCATGCTTTTGGTTTATGTTGAATAGTTAACTAATTCCATAATTTTGTAGTTTTTGGAATTGTTATGGGTTCTTGCAACACCTTTTTCATTTTAACCCAAGCTTGTAGCATACTGTTTGTTACAACGTTTTTATTCTTTAATTTATGTTTTGAAAATAAGCAATTAAATAAGTTTCGCGGTTGGGTCATCTGATTTTCTATGTGAATCCACAGTTCTTCTTTAGTTTTTTCATTATATGGTATAAATAATGGAACCTCGGCCCGCGAACGCCCCTACTCACGAACAAATCGGCCCAGGAACACACTTTCCGAACAAATTTTCAGTTGGCCCGCGAACAAGCCCTCGGTGCACGAACGCACAAACACACAAACTCGCGGGCTTCTCGCCGCAGCGCGTCGTGGATAGCGTCAGTTGTGCTTCGTACTCAGCGTTGTTTACATCGTTCGTCGTTGTGTTCTCCTTTGATGCACGTTCTTTTTGTGCTATTTCCATTAAATTTGAAATTCAGAAACTATCAACCACAAAGGTAAAGTGTACAATTATTATGTTTTATTTTAGTATTAATGTATTTTTCTATAATTAAGGTTATCTTTAATTCCTTTCTATATTTTTGCCACACATAAACCCATAAAAAAGTTTTTAAAAGGTGTTTCTGGGGCTGGAGAACGGACTAATTGGATTTACATTAATTTCAATGGGAAGTCAACGAACGAATTAAGTTCGTGGGCCGAGGTGCCACTGTACTGTTGTATAGTTAATATTAGTTGCGGAATTGATGTTTTAATGTCGGTAATATAACACATGAGATCAGGGCTGGACTGGGACAAAAAATAGGCCCTGCCATTTGGCTCCGACCGGCCCATCCAGTGGCGTAGCGTGGGTTGCCAGCACCCCGGCGCCCCATTTTCTGTCGACGGGGGCCGGGGGTGGGGGGGTGCTACGCGAAAAAAAGCTGAGACCAGTTCGTTTATTTCGCGGACCGGGGGGGTGCTACGCGAAAAAATAATTGCGCCCCTCGGAACACCCGGTCCGTGGTATAATATATATTTATATTTTTTTAAATTAAAAAAATATATATATAAAATAATTCTACCGGCCCTACCGGCCCAAAACTAGACCGGCCCACCGGGAATCTGCCCGGTAGACTATATAGCCAGTCCAGCCCTGGATGAGATCGTCTGCAAATAGGCTCAGTTTACGATGGTAATTTCCGATCATCATGCCTGATATTTCTTTATTTGGCCTTATCTTTTGAGCCAGTTCTATTGCAACTGCAAACAAAGAAGGTGATAGTGGGCAACCTTGTCTAGTTCCTCTTGTTAGGTAAAATGTTTAGATAACACGCCATTTGAGAGAATTTGAGCAGTTGGGCTTTTATAAAGTATTTTTATAACATTAATACATTCTTGTAAACTTTTAAATAAATATGGCGACTTGACCCAGTCGAATGCCTTTTCGGCGTCTACCGACTTGAGTGCTAGATCGATACCACATTTATTTGCATATTGGATGGTTGCTAAACATGTTCTTGTATTGGTACGCAGGTTTCTATTTTGAATGAATCCAGCTTGGTCTGGGTGAATTATCTCTGGTAGTACCTTTGCAATTCTGTTATTTATAACTTTTGTTATTATTTTATTGTCACAATTAATTAAGCATCTGCTGAGCGACAAGGCAGCCAGGGTTGGGAGGGTTACTTTGTAAATGTAATTAGTGCCTGAATACTGATTACACGGCTCTGAAAGTAATCACATACGAATACAGTTACATGTCTCAAAAAAGTAACGTATTCAGATTACTTTTAGAATACTTTTGGAATACTTACTTTTCCCCATCACAGATGGGTATGTTTTGGGGTACAGGAGACATTTGGAAGCTGTTATATAGCCAAAGGTGGTGCTACTTAGTACTAAAAGGGTGCTCAAACTTTTGCACACGCCATGTTCACTTTTTTATTTTAGCAGTAATACATTTAAATAGTTATTATGCATTACACTTTGAAAAAGGATGTCATGTTCAACTTTCCAGTATATTATGCATTCAACAGCAGCCTATTCACTTCGATTTTATCCCGTTTTGAAATGTCATCGTTTCAACAATAAAGAAAGCAGTATAAAATTAGCAGAGCAGTTAATGCGATGCCTCAAACCGTAGGCTAAGGTCGGGTAACCGCAAATGACTGCAGAACTCTGTTCAGTAAGCTGAAGGTTAGCTAACGTTGACTTACTCCAAGTGCTTTTTAAGATTCGAAGTCGAGTCCTTTGATGCCGACAGTATCTTTATTCCTGGAAGACACAAGGTACACCGGACCGACATATTTTCCCCATGGTCTTCTTGGTCTTGTTTAAACTGGAAATGGTGTCGATAACGCCACGAACTGAAAGCTGACCTTTCTTACATCTTGTCCTGTCAATGTTTGTCTGAGTGTGGGCGCGCGCTTTTTTTTAACGCATTTTTTTTGGTTCTGTGCAGCGGCTGTAGTTTTCGTGAGCTGTGTGATGATAATCATGTAGGCGTGAGAATTTCATGCTGTAGCTTTAGTAATGAATATCAGCGCATTAATGTTTGTAAGGAAAACTTTCCACCAAAAATTCCAATAAGTATTCCAAAATATATTCACTTAAGGTTTATTAAAGTAACTGTATTCAGATTACTTGTTTTTCAAATGTAACGCGAGCTGAATACAGTTACTTGATTTGTGTATTCTGATTACGTAACGCCGTTACCTGTATTCCGTTACAACCCAACCCTAAAGGCAGCACACTGGCTGCACACTTGAAGACAATGACTGTCTTGCTGCAAGTACCTTCTTAGATATGAGGTTTAAAAATATTGTGTTCTGTGACAAAGGAGAAGTTGAAACCATCAAGGGTCGACTGATTGGTGAAATGCAGGCAGTAGACAAGACGTCTACCATGTATTCGGACACATTAGGGAAAGTACATCCCCTCAATACAGCAAAATAGCAAATAATAAAACAAAACACCTGAAACTGTAAATTACATATTGGGAGCAACCATATATAATTATGAAAAACTATAAAAAGTACAAAAGTTCTTAATCATTTCAAAAATATTGGTCTTAAAGCTCTGTTGAATGTATTAATAAATCCTGTTCTTCTATAATTCAAGCCTGGGATGTAGCTTATCAAATATTATTAAAATAATTGAATATTTATGTTGATCCATTATAATTATAGCACTGATGTTATTATCGAATTTCTTATAATTCGGGCATTGTCGAATAGAAGCAAGTAAACTTGTGGAAAATACTGCACAACTGTAAAGGTCAGGTGGGACAATAAAACTACTAGTAGCTTGTATGACAGCCTAACAATTCATAAAAGTCGTAGCATAGTCAATTTACCTCAGCAAACGGAGAGGCGACTAAACGGCAGGTCGCCAGTACAGTACGGTACTTTACAGTTACAGTAGACGGCTAGGTCGCTAACGAAATAGCCAGAAAACGTTAAGAAATCAAATACTAGGTACTTTGATCCACATTGCCAACAAACATAACTTGACATAATAACTATTTTATCGGTAATAATTAATTATCTTACCTTAAATGTCAAATTAACCTCGGTAAATACGATGACAAACGGAACGAAAATCCTCTCGCTTGAATCGTGACGAGAAGTGAGCGGGGAAAACCTCCGCTCTGTGCTTTTATTCAAAGTCAGAAGTGCGCCACAAAATATAGAAATATAAAGATAAATTAACATTTACAATTAAATTGAAAAAAACTATTGCGGGGATTACGGTCATTATTTCATGAATGAAACACAAATTGCCACAATAACGTTAACCTACTTGTTACGCTGATATTGAATTGTATCACGTTAACTTCAGTGAAATGTCTTTGTCTTTGAACTAAATCTGGTACCAAATAATGGTATCTAATAGGGCTGACCCCATTTAGTCGACTGGTCGATTGTTTGGTCGATGGGCTGTTGGTCGACCGAGATTTGTTTTGGTCGAGCAGTCGACCAAGAAAAAAAATCTCCACGCAGCATGAGACACCTAGATTCGCGCCAGAGTTCAGCGCGCTTGTCAGTAGAATAATCCATTCTGGATGCTGCGGGTATGGCAGTGACAGTCCTTCACTCTTAACATAGCTAGGCCTATATATGTTCTCTTTAAATTATATTAGGCAGTTAAGGTAATAGTAATGTTCTGAATAATTCTGCAAAACTAATAAAAGTAACATTTTATAATAAATGTGTTTTGCTAATTGTATGGTTTATATATTTATAACTAACATGTGTAACACCCCCTTTCATGTAGCCTATATTGTATCCTTGTTTTAGGCATGCGAATGTGCATTTTAATTGTAGCCTAAGATTAGCCTACAGTTAAGATGAGTGATATAGGCTTACTTTAATTACTAACTAATTTCTAACCACTATTTACTAACACCACTGCGGGAGCAGTGTTCGCATAATGGTTAAGGAACTGGGCTTGTAATGCAAAGGCTGCAGGTTCGATTCCCAGGTGGGGACTGTTGCACCCTTGAGCTAAAGGTACTTAACCTGAATTGCTTCAGTAAAATATCCAGCTGTGTAAATGGATTGTATGTAAAGAAATGTGAAACTGTAAGTCGCTCTGGATAAGAGCGTCTGCTAAATGCCTGTAATGTTTAATGTAATGTTTAAATAAACGGTCGTTGAGACGAAACAAATTAACATGAATATCAGCAAGTTTATTAAGAGATTCACCCGAATCAGGCTTCAGCATTAACTGTAGCTGTGCGTTATCGTTACCTTAAAAGTTAAATGGTAGGGTTACTTATCGGGTCAGATAACACAATAAAGCGTAGGCCTATAGTTCGTCAAAATAGCCAGTAAAGCAAGTAGGGGAGAGCGAGGTATGTTGTCACACTTTTCACTCTGTCTTACCTGCACTGGGCGCAATACATCACAATGGTATAAATGTCATACCAAATGAAAGGTGGAAGTCTTGGGCACATATTTTGTATTAATTGCATTTTTATGTATTATTTCAGTATGGAGTTGTAGACAGTTAAATAGAGGGTGTGCACTTGTGTCAACTTACCCCATCAGCGGGTAAGTTGTCACACTATGTCACAGTATGTGGGGTAAATTCGGTCACATTGGATTATCAACAAATAAGAACACAACACAATAATTGTGAAGAAAACATTTTTTACTTTCAAATTCAAAACCAAGTACCCAAAACACATCTAATCAGACTCATCTTCCGAGTCACAGTTCTGGCACAAATAAATTGTGTGGCCTGGGGTGCAAGCATCATGGGCCCACTTCATGCATCTCACACACTGCACCCAAGTCTCATTTGGGCGGCTGTTAGAAAATGGCTCCATGCAGACTAGGCAGAAGCATTCCTCTTCATCTGCTGCTGACTTGGCCGGAGGTCCTCTGGAGTTGGTAGTCTGCTGCCAGCACTGGCATTGCTGGGTAAGGGTGAGCTGGCATGGGAACTGAACGGGTCTGTGTCTGTGTCTGTGCTTGTGCCTGGCAGGGCAGGGCGATCCGTAACATAGGATGGCGCAAACTCAGTTTCCAAAAATACATCCCTGTTGTAAGGCTGTTGTAAAGTGAAATGTTTCAGGAAGTCAACAGCCTTTTTAAGAAGGCTGTAAACCACTCCGAGCTGGCCTTTTCTGTTTCAGCCCACATTGGTGGGAACTTCAGCTTGTGTGCCACAGCAAACTGGTAGGCAAGTCTTTTGACCTCACTTGGCGACAGACCATCATAAAATTCAAAATTCTATATCGAAACCTCGTCAACTGTTCTCTATTTTCTCCTCTCTCCTCAGCACACCTCCTCCCCCACCTCAGTCCCCCTTCACCGCAGATGGTACAGTGTGGTACAATGGTTAGGGAGTTGGGCTTGTAACGTTAAGGTTGCAGGTTCAATCCCCAGGTGGGACACTGCTGTTGTACCCTTGAGCAAGGTAGTTAACCTGAATTGCTTCAGTTAATATCCAGCTGTATAAATGGATTGTAAAGAAATGTAAAACTGTAAGGCGCTCTGGATAAGAGCGTCTGCTAAATGCCTGTAATGTAATGTAATGTAATCCAGGACGGGATGGGAGAAGATCTTTTCAAAACCCACCTCTTCAGACTCCACTACCCCTGATCTCTGTCCATCTAGCTAAATTGTCTTCACCACTGTCTACTTGTTCAACACTATACTCTTTATTAAAAAAAAAAAAAAAAAATTGTACATTTTGTAAACATTGTAAAATACCTTTTCCTTCCCGGTGTTACAGGTATGGTACGCAGATGCCTGCAATGATGTCTATTGCTGTATTCCTGCACTGATCTCGTGCGCTAACTGTGATTGTTCCTACCATGTATTGATGCACATCTTGTAAGTCGCTCTGGATAAGAGCGTCTGCTAAATGCTTAAAATGTAAAAAATGTAAAATGTAAATGTAAAATGTAGATGACTTTGCTGCTTTCTTCGAGGAGAAAATTGCAGACATCCGCAGCTCCTTTGTGCCCTCCACTCCCGCTGTGCCCTCCACTCCCGCTGTGCCCTCCACTCCCTCTGTGCCTTCCACTCCCTCTGTGCCTTCCACTCCCTCTGTGCCTTCCACTCCCTCTGTGCCTTCCACTCCCTCTGTGCCCTCCACTCCCGCTGTGCTTTCCACTCCCTCTGTGCCCTCCCCCTGCTTCCCCTCTTTTTCTCCCCTCTCAGACTCTGATATTTCCCACCTCCTCCTCTCCCACCGCCCTACCACTTGTGCCCTCGACCCTATCCCTTCATCCCTCCTCCAGGCGATCACACCTGACATCCTCCCGTTTGTCACCTCCCTTGTGAACTCCTCCCTGTCCTCTGGTTGTTTCCCCTCGCCCTTCAAAAGGGCCCATATCACCCCTCTGCTGAAAAAACCCACTCTAGACCCCTCAGTTATCCAGAATTATCGCCCAGTATCCCTCCTCCCCTTCCTGTCTAAAACCCTCGAAAGAGCGGTATCTCACCAACTCTCTGCTTTCCTTACAGAAAATAACCTGCTGGACCCCTACCAGTCCGGCTTCAGACCTGGCCACTCAACAGAAACCGCTCTCCTCTCGGTCAATGAAGCTCTTCACACCGCACGAGCCGCCTCCTCTCTCCATCCTGATCCTGCTTGATCTCTCAGCTGCCTTCGACACTGTGGAGCACTCCATCCTCCTGTCCTCCCTGGCAGCAACAGGGATCTGCGGTACAGCCCTCGCCTGGATCGAGTCCTACCTCTCCGGTCGCTCCTTCCAGGTTGCCTGGGCTGGTAAAGTATCACCGCCTTGCTCCCTCCCCACCGGGGGTTCCACAGGGCTCAGTCCTCGGTCCCCTTCTCTTCTCCTGTACACCCGCTCCTTGGCTCTGTAATCTCTGCCCACGGCTTATCTTACCATTGTTATGCTGATGACACTCAACTCTTTCTCTCCTTCTCCCCATCAGACACTCAGGTCTCTACCCGCATCGCTGCTTGCCTGGGGGACATTCAGAGCTGGATGGACAGTCACCACCTAAAGCTCAACCCAGGTAAAACAGAGCTAATCTTCATTCCTGCCCTAAACTCTCCCCACCTTGATTTCTCCATTTCTCTAGGTGACACCCTGGTGACATCATCACCCTGCGCGAAGAATCTCGGTGTGGTGATGGACAACAGGCTGTCCCTATCAATGAACATTGCAGCGGTAAGCCGGGCGTGCAGATTCTTCCTGTATAACATCAGGAGGATCCGTCCCTTCCTTACCACGTACTCTACCCAGCTCCTGGTCCAAGCAATGGTACTGTCCCGCTTGGACTACTGCAACTCGCTCCTGGCTGGCCTTCCCGCATCTGCCATCAGACCCCTGCAACTCATCCAGAACGCTGCGGCCCGTCTGATCTACAACCTTCCTCGACACTCCCATGTCACCCCCTGCTCACTACCCTCCACTGGCTGCCTGTTATAGCTCGCATCAAATTCAAGACATTGGTCCTAGCATACCAGGCAGTCAAGGGATCAGCCCCAACATACCTCACCAAGATCTTCAAACCCTACACACCTGCCAGACCTCTCCGTTCTGCTACCTCAGGACGCCTAGCACCTCCCCTCCGCACCTGCGCTTCCCCGGTCACGTCTCCTGGCGGTTCTGGCTCCACGATGGTGGAATGACCTTCCGGTGGAAGTCAGAACAGCTGAGACCCTGGCCACCTTCAAGCGTCGACTGAAGACTCACCTCTTCAGGGTGCACCTCTCCCCGTAGTCCGGTTTTTGTTAATTTAGGGACATAGTCACTTAGTTTACACGTCTACTTGTTTATGTATTGTATTAGGCTTAGGCATTATTTCCTGCATTGAGTGCTTTACTGCTACCTCTGAATTGTGGCTACAGATTTACCTACAGGGTCCTAGTTTAACTATGTGGTTGCTCCTAGCACCCAGGAATTGTACTTCCCACTAGGGTGGCTTTCAGCTAAACTGTTCTTGACTACCGTTAACACTTTGTTGTACGTCGCTCTGGATAAGAGCGTCTGCCAAATGCCTATAATGTAATGTAATGTAATGTAATGTAATGTAATGTAAATGCCCGGTGAGCTAGCGATATACTCAACAAGCTGCATCTCCAAATCAGGTGGAAATACCTGCTGTGGCTTTCTATAGCCAACCACTGTTGTTGGCATGGCTGCCTGACTGAAAATTTCTTCGCTGGTAACCTTTTCACAATACCGAGCCAGAGTACGGTAATTTATATTAAAATCGTTTGCTGTGCTTCTGATTGATTTCTTCTGCAGCTTCACCTGTCTGACCGCCTTCAACATTATATCAGGTGCTGTGCTGCCATTCTCTGTCTTTCTTTTATAATTTCTCACCATCTTCTCACTTTATTTTGTTCCCGACGTTTGTTCGTTCCTTTCTTCCTTCCCTCCCTCGATGCTTATTTCCTTCAAAAACAATTTTAAATTAGCCTCATGTGAGAACTTGCCTCAAAGCCGTTGGGACAACTTGCCCCGGATCGGCATGTGGGCAAATGTTTGTTAAATCTCACGGCTAGTTCAACATAGCACTGCAGCTAACATATCAAGAAACACCTTACTGTTTCCTTTATTCGGTACACAAATATAATTTAGGACATTTATACCGAACACAGTTTTATTACATAAAATGTACGACGCCATTTACTTACTTTTGAAGGAGACAAACACACATTTTGTGCTCACGTCTAATTAAAGAGGCCTTTGACCACCTGGGCAAGTGACCCCGCATTCTAACAGGGAGCGATTCGGCAACGAGTTGCCGGAAATGCATTGATTCTCTATGAGAGTGAGCGACTTCCGGTGCCTGACCCATTGCCCGATTTGTGGGCGTTTCGGTGTCCCAGAAAAGTTGAAAATTCTGAACTTTCGGGCAATGTTGCCCGGTAAGAGCCAATCAAATTCATGTCTTGCTCTTTTTTTTTTCCACGCGGAAACCAACACAACACCGAAATTTTGTTCCTAGTTCTGACACTTCAACATGAGTGAGGAGAAACTGTTAACAGCGGTCTGCAGTACCCATACTTTATTTAATCCTAAAAGCATAAATATTTATAGCTAGCTAAACTTATATGGCCTACATACATCTAATTTAATGTTTGTGTTGGTTAAAAGGCTATTTTTACGCAAGTATATGGCCGTAATTGCAAAAAGCCTTCTGAGTTTGAGTTTGCGGTTCATATTTGAAGGAAACAATACTGCTAGCCAACTAATATTTACAATAAAGATTCTCAAAATCTATGATGAACTATTCGTTTACCATGACAAAAAATTGTAAGCACGTCGGAAGCATTTTTGAGGATTTATTGCCTAGTATTGCCCCCTGTTAGAATGTTAATCTGGCCCCAGGTGCAACAAATTAGCTATTTCAGTTTTGAAAGTGCGTCCCTGTGGGCTGAGCTATGAACAGTCTGATAATGTAGTTGCATAAACTCCTCTCCCCGGCATACACAACTTCCATGGGAGAAGGCAGCTTTCAATAAATGTGTTTTAATTAATCACTGAAAAATCGTAAACATAGACCTACCTGTTAGAGGATGTAGGGGGTGTAGGGAAAATGTATAAGACATGTACCGTGCAACATTTTAGTAAATTAAAATGGATTTGATTCATTATCGCTTCCATATTATGAGGTCAATTGTACCACGTTGAACCTCCACTTTTTTCTGCAGTGATTTGCAGAAATGATCAGGACAAACTATACAATTAACATTAAGTACATTTTGAAAACATATACCCTGGACATTGTGTTTGCCCCTGTCCCTGTAACAGCCACATAGGAGTCGAAGGGCTTAATCTCTAGGACCCACATCATAGAAACCATTCCATGGCGAGTCTGGTACCCTGAGATTCAAGACTTAAAGCATTCGCTGTCTGTATACAGTGCAGCTACTGCATACATTCTAAGTCTAATCATAGTTCAGTGGCATCAGAACTTCGATGCAGCTACTAAGATCATTCTAAGTTCTATAGAGTTGTGTTATCAGGACTTGGAGCATTCGCTGTCTGTATAAAGTACAACACAACTATGCAAATTCTTAGTACCCAAATATGCAATTCTAGAGCACAGAGCGCCCGGAGCATTTGTGAAGCAAATTAACTCCCCAAGCTGGATTTGACTATTATTTTTATACACCTCTGACCAGCCTATACAGCACCCCATCTGTTGGTTATTCTGAACAAAGCAGTTGTTTGCCTGACGTATCAGATTGATGGTTTAACGGGCTAACGGAATAGTGGGTGTCCCCCTGCTATGAGTATTGAGTGAGTAGTGGTATATTTGTCATGGGACAGTCCCACCTCTGAGGGCTGTTTGCCATCTGTTGGGCAAGATTATCTCAGGATAATAAAATTATTGCAGTGATGGACAATTCAGGTGGTAATCAGCATCTCCCATCTATAATCATTTACTAGTTGGAAATTCCCCAGGCCAGCCCTTTGTCCAATGATAAGTTATTTAGATAGGCTGGCTATTAAAATCATACAGCCAGCTCTTTCCAACTCTACAGGGGCAATCGCACATCTGATGATGAACATGCCATATTTCTTTGCTAAACGTAAATTATTACAAAAGCTAACAAAACCCAAACACAGTCCTGAGCCTATCATCATAAACAGTAACAGCAGAGAGTAGTGTACAGCTTGGTACCATCACTAACAACAAAGTATCTTGGAATGCAAATAATGATGCATGCTGTGCAAAGGTGCTATGCAAACGTCAAGGTGGACAAAGCAACGTTTACCATGTTCTAGGTTTGTACAATGCATCACTTTCTTTGTATTCAGTGCTGGGGAGGTGCCCTCACAGTCTAAAACAAAAACAAACTGTAATATGATAATCATGATTATTTTCAAAATATGTGGCACGACACCCCGAAGCATATCAGACCCTTCTGAAAAGCACTGCCTGAGCCTGGCCTACAGGATTGCCGCTGATCCCTCACACCCCATGTACAATGAATATATACTTTTATATTCTCCCATCACTGCAGAGGAACTCTGAAGCTCTCTTAGAGTGGCCATTGGGTTCTTGGTCACCTCCCTGACCAAGGCCCTTCTTGCCCGGTTACTTAGTTTGGCCAGACGGCCCACTCTAAGAAGAGTTGTGGTGGTTCCAAACTTCTTCCATTTCACAATGATGGAGACCCACTGTTCTCCTGGGTGCTTTCAATGCTTTAGCAATGTTTTTATACCCTTTCCCAGATGCCAGATCTATGCCTCAACACAATTCTATCTCAGAGGTCTATGGAGAGTTCCTAGGACTTCATGGCTTGGTTTTTACTCTGACATGCACTGTCAACTTTTTTTTGTCGCTCTTTCGATTTCTGTCAGCTGATCAAAGAGCCCACGTGTGTATGTTCCGCCTCCCAAACTGTCATTGATCTAATCTTAGTTTCAGACCAGATTAGGATTTCAAAAAGTGGTGTTATCAGTTATGGCATTAGTGACCATTCCATTATTTACTGTTCTAGGAAGATCCCAATAAATGTTTTTAATTATCACAACTCCATCAAGATCAGATCCTTGAAAAAGTACTGTAAGGAGTTTTTAATTGATTACCTTAGTGAATTGGATTGGACCTCTATCTTGCAGTGTGACGAGGCTGACAAAGCCTGGGGGATTTTTAAATCCATGTTTTTAGAGACTGTTAACAAGCTGGCTCCGGAGAGGGTGGTTAGGATTAAACAAAGAACTGAACCATGGATAAATGACGACATTTTAAAAGCCATCAAGGGGAGAGATGCATGTTTTAGGAATTTTAGGAAGACTAAGGAAGAGCAATACTGGACAGATTTTAAGAAACTGAGAAATAAAGTGAGCAGGATGATTGATGGTGCAAAAAAATCGTACTTTAATGACAAATTAGTGTAGAATAGGAACAACCCCAGCAAAATGTGGAAAACACTGAAACAGTTGGGTTATAGTAATAGATTAATCACCAAAACTTCTAACATCAGCCTGAAGATAGATGGGAAAATCACATCGGACAACACAGAGATTGCCAACAGCTTGAATGGTTTTTTCTAATCCGTGGCCAAACATCTAGTTTCAAAGTTGCCCAGTGTTACGACCCGAGGTGTTTAGGGGTACTGGGGAGTTAAAATAAATTAAATAAGGATCGGGTGATGAACGAAAATGGGTGTAAATAATAGAGCCAAGGCAAGAGGGGAAGGTGCAATCTGTGTTTATATACATATATATAAGTGACAGTAGTGAGGCTATTTACATATACAAAGGTCAATTAAGAACACAAAGACACAAGGCCAAGGGACACGGATGTTGCCAAAGAAATGAACTAAATAAAACAGAACAGGGCTAGCTACAAACAAAAATTAAGTTAGGCTGACTATCTAAACTTTTATACAAAATAAAAGTCTACCTATCTAATCTATACTAGCTACCCGTAAACAAAGGTACACAGATGGCAACCACCCCTTTCCTATGTGTCTATACACAGGATCAACCTACCAATGAAAATGTATAGAGGCCTCCCTCTTACCTATCCCAAGGCCTATGTGGGAACAAACAGGGAATACAACCATACACTTTCAGTCTTTCAGTTTTTCAGTCTTTCACACTCTCTCTCCTCTCAAACACCACAGCAGAAACAAAAAGGCAGGGTGGAGGGGCAGGTGATTGATGGAGGCGGGACCAGGACATACAATTGATTGACAGCGGGGAAGGCGAATGGATTGGCGGATGCACTCCTGCAGAACACGGAGAAACAGAAGACAAAAACACATACACGTGGAACGTAACACCCAGGCAAACAGATAGATATGGTGAAGTCCACATCCAAGAGTTCTACTCCAAGAAAGGGGTTCAGACAGACGCCTTCTCCTTACAGAAAGTGTCAGAGGAGACAGTGCTTAAGAGGCTAGTGGAGCTCAACCCGACAAAAGCGACAGGTGTTGACAATATTCCCGCCAGATTTCTTAGGGATGCAGCTCACGTTATATCCCCCTGTATAACACATATTGTAAATCTTTCTATTGAATCAGGGAAGTTTCCGAATTAGTTTAAGCTTGCTAGGGTAATCCCTTTATATAAGAAAGGTAGTAAGCAGGATCATGGTAACTACCGTCCCGTCTCTATTTTGTGTGTAATCTCTAAGGTTATTGAAAAGATTATCTACGAACAAATTGACAAGTACATCGTATCCCAAGACTTGCTTTATGAATTTCAATCTGGCTTTAGAAAATCCCACTCTACTGATTCTTGTTTACTGTTTCTAACTGATCACATTAGGAAAGAGATAGATAGATGCAAGTTCTGTGGCATGGCCATTAGCTGGGTCGGCTCCTACTTAAGGGGAAGGAAACAACGGGTGGAAGTGGGTGGTACTATATCAGAACTCAAGGCCATAAATTGTGGGGTCCCTCAGGGGAGTGTGCTAGGTCCCCTCTTTTTCCTGCTTTATATCAATGACATGCAATCAGCCTGCTCATGTGACCTCCCTCTCGATGCTGATGACTCAGCTCTGATGGTTTCAGACAAAAACAAATCAGTGATAGAGAGCAAATTAAGCAACGAGTTACAAGAGGTCAATCACTGGCTCTCTGATAACCGTTTGTCTCTCCATCTTGGGAAAACTGAATCAATCTTGTTTGCGACCACACAAAAATTGAAAAAATATCCCGGATTCAAGGTGGAGTTGGGCAGCTCTGTTGTCACTGATAAGGAAACAGTGAACTATCTAGGGTGTGTGTTAGACAACACTCTCTCTGGGGAGAGCATGTCCCAAAGGGTCATAACCAAGGTGAACCACAGGATCAAATTTCTGGCCAGAAATTCTAGATTCCTGGATAGGAAGGCTCTGCGAGCTTTGGCAGGCGCCCTGGTTCAATGCCACTTAGATTATGCATGCACGTCCTGGTACGATAGTGCCCACAAGAACATGAAAAATAGGCTACAAACTGCACAGAACAAGCTAGTTAGGCTTGTTCTGAATCTCCCACCACGTACCCATCTGGATCAATCCCATTTTAATAGTCTTGGATGGCTCAAAGTAGAAAAAATAGTTTATTTGCTGAAACTGAGCCTGGTGTATAAAATAGTTTCAGGGGAGGTTCCCAAATACTTTCACAACTATTTTAAATGCGTTAAAAACAATCATGATCACTCCACCAGAGGGAGCGAGACCAATATAATTCCCTTTCGATTTAAGCTTTGGACAGGTAACCTTCCTCTATTCAGCTGCAGTATTGTGGAACAGTCTGCCCAACAACATAAAAACAGCCACTGGGTTAACTAGTTTTAAGAAGTCCTTGTGCAGGTGGCTATCTAATTAGGGAAAGCAGGGCAGGTTTTTTTATTTTTATTATTATTATTTATTTTTTTACATTTATTTATTGCGAATGATGTATTGTAAAATGTAAATAATTGGATTGTATATTGTATAAATGTCTGCCCCAGGAGAAATGTTTTTGCACTGATAACTTTGCTGTTTTGCACTTAACTGTACGTGTTGCACATCTTGCTGGCCAAAAAGAGGACCACAATGGAAATAAGCCAGAAGGCTTTTTTTGTGTTTTTATCCTCGTTAGAGTGGTTTTAATGGATGTATCGCAGCCCAAATGGGGTGAAGCTATATATGTATTTTAACATTCTTCCTAATAAATTCAATCAATCAATCAAACTGTGGGACCTTATATAGACAGGTGTGTGCCTTTCCAAATCATGTCCAATCAATTGAATTTACCACAGGTGGACTCCAATCAAGTTGTAGAAACATCTCAAGGATGATCAGTCGAACCAGGATGCAACTGAGCTCAATTTTTGTGTCATAGTAAACGGTGTGAATACTTATTTACATGTGATATTTGTTTTGTTTTGTTTTTTATACATTTGCAAAAATTTCTAAAAACCTTTTTTCACTTTGTCATTATGGGGTATTATGTGTAAAATTTTGAGGGAACAAATGAATTTAATCAATTTTAGAATAAGGCTGTAACATAACAAAATGTGGGAAAAGTGAAGCGATATGAATACCTTCCGGATGCACTGTACCTAGGTGGCACATAGGCTACATTTATTAATGGACGTTTTAGACCATGTGAACGATCACTTGGTAATTCTACTTAGAAAGTGTTTATACTTAGAAAGGTTGGCCTTTCAAGTGTTTGTTTATAATTTTTTTAATTTGGAGATTTTCCTTCTGATCTGAGAAATTAACCGTGAAAGGCTTTTATTTTTAGGCTGTTTGTTCCATGTTACCAATTAAATATTATCATTGTTATTGATATTACGCTTTTATTGTTTTTATGTATCCTATTGTTACATGGTGCCTTAAAATGAATCGTAATTTAAATTGAATGATTGACTCAGTTAAACCATATTTACTGACGGAGTTGGACCCAGTCACTGCATAACTCTCGTTCTCATTCGCGGGAGTCTGAACGATAGCAGCGAAGGAACTGGTGAACGAATCCGTGAACGAATCCTTTTAGGGAACTGAGTCAAAGGATCCGACTCCCCGAAAGGAACCATAACGCCCACCACTAGTGGGAATAAAGGTGCCATAATGATGACTATTCTGTTCCCATCGCGCGTAAAAAGGGCGCAACTTCAACAGATAGCGAACACTGATGACGAATCAATGAATCCTCAGACGCTTAAGTAATCTCTAACTGTTTACTGTTGTTGTCTTCAGAAACGTGCTTAAAATTATGCTGTTACATTTTCGTTAGCATCTGTAGCTGACACTAATAACCTTTAACATTAATAAGATGTAACATAGAGTAATATCAAAATGGAGTATCAAAATATTTATACTGTTACACTCGAAATAACATATATTAAGCATGTAAATTATACAATGCAGTTATGAAAGAAATAAAAGGCAAACTTACAAGCAAAGCCTTTCTCAGCTTTACTAAGGTGTACCATGACAATGACAAAACTGCGTAACGGCTCATGGGAGCAGCCAATCGCTAAGCAGGGAAGTAGAGGAGCCGACAAGCCCGAAAACGTCACAATATGCTAAAATACAGCGCAAGAACAGCCTATTTACAAGCGAAGCATTTGCGGATCTCTTATTAACTACAGCATATAACGACAAGGCGCAAAGGGAAATTCACCTCCGAATCTGAATTCGTCTGAATTCATGATCTCCTTTTCATACAGTACAATGACTTCCAGCAGTTTGGGGAAATTCATACTAATTATTTGTGCTACAGCTTTTGTAATAATAATTACGTTTACCAAAAAATATGGCACGTTCATCAGAGATGTGCAATTACCCCCTCCATCCTCTAACAGGTAGGTCTATGTGTACAGTTTTTGAGTGATTAATTAAAAATGTTAAAATATTTTTAAAGGTTGAAAACGACAGAGATCGGTTGGAACTTTAACACAGCTCCCCACCAAAATGTTGACATTAATAGCTGGTGTTTCCGTAGCAAGCCTTTGGTGGACTCCCAGAGAGACAAGGGAAAAAACTAAAACGTTTATTTTGCAGTGGTTTTATCGAATGTTTGCGTCGTTTTGAAATCTGCTTTATGTTTTCCAGCATGTACAATTTTAGTTTGGGCGTATCTGTGTGTAGAACAGAAACATATATAATTGCTCACCGATTGAGGACGTTCTGATTATAGTTATATGCTTCGATTAGGCTACTAACCATAATAAATGATTGACTTGCGCCGCTTGACATGCCGCTTTACGCCAATGAATGTATGCATAAAAACATCGCTGACGGAATGTTTTATAGCAAGACAACTTTTCGCACTAAATAATTCTACAGCACATACATTTTTACCCAACCGAATTGCTGTGGCACTAAACGCACATTTATATAAAGCCTAAAACAACTAAATCCTCCACCCGATCCATTTAGTAAGTATTTAGGCTAATACAGTTTACAACCAGGGCTGGACTGGCTATATAGTCTACCGGGCAAATGCCCGGTGGGCCGGTCTAGTTTTGGGCCGGTAGGGCCTCGGTAGGGCCGGTAGAATAATTTTATATATATTATACCACGGACCGGGTGTTCCGAGGGGCGCAATACATTTTTCGCGCATATAAACGAACTGGTCTCAGCTTCTTTTCGCGCAGCACCCCCGCCCCGTCGACAGATTTATTCGCGCAGCACCCCCCCCCGGTCGACAGAAAATGCGGCGCTCGCACCGGGTGCCGGGCCGGTCTGAGCGCGAAATGGCAGGGCTGATTTTTTCTCCCAGTCCAGCCCTGTTTACAACGAACCAGTTACACTATCAAGTATAATATTTTCTATGACGCGTAGACTACCATTTGTAAATGTAAACTGCAAAAATTATTTCAGCTGTATTAAGGTTACGCGTGTGCATTTTTTCATTATACAATGTGGTAGTTCATATTTGTTACACAAAACTATTAAAGCAACTATTCTGGAATACTTATTTACCGAATGGTTTAATTTATTATTGTGATATTATATTTATTTACATTTTCTTAATGTTGTGACTTAAATTCTATACGTTTGACAACACACCTGGACAACTTTTACGGCACACCCGCTGAGAACCAACCAAAACGATTGATCTACGATGCACTCTCTTGTAGGAGTTTAACCTGCTCAATGTCAATGTATCTCAAGGCTGAGAGACATTACAGTGGGCTTATATGAATTGTACTGCCACCGGGCTTCACGGCTTCTGGTTTCTGATGTTGCTCATGTGACTCGCAATCCTTGTTTTCCCTTACGTATGCCACTGCGGTCAAACTATCCCGACCTTGTAGTATCAGAACATATCGCGCGTATCATTATCGTGAATTACGGTAGCTCGCTCTCCCCTAGCTTACTAACACAACAGGCATCCGGTGCTGATGATCGTCTTTTCTTTAGGTGACAGTTTCTCACCGCCCCCGCCTCAGATACGCCCCCACGGCACTCGCTGGGCTTTATAACTTGAGCAGCTCTTCCTCCCTTTCACTGTGAGAGACGCTCTGCCAACCGACCACCGTCACATAACTGAACTAACTTCGGTAAGTTATTCTTATACAGTAAGTTCGCTGTTAATTTATACAGTGGGCTAATTTAGTTGTTTTTACAGGTGACATGTGTGAGTTTGTTTCATACACAGCACAGCAAAGATGAGCGCACTGGATGCTTGTTGGCTACTTGCTTGCCAGTAACGTCTGCTAACGTTGTCTAGAGTTAGTAAAATAAGAGAAAAATATATATTTAAAATGTATTCTATTAGCCATTATTTAGCGTTATTTAGCCATTTCGCTATAGCCGAATGTTACGTTAGCAAACTATCGGCAGCCTCTTTTTCAGCAAGCGAATGTAACTTTACTTGCTATTTTGGCGAACTATATTCTTTATTGTGTTATAATCTGAACCGATAAGTAACCCTACCATTTAATTTTTAAGGTAACGATAACGTACGGCTACAGTTAATGCTGAAGCCTGATTCAGGTGAATCTCTTAATAAACTTGCTGATATTCATGTTCTTTTGTTTCGTCTCAACGACCGTTTATTTTACTTGATACAATTCCATATCAGCGTAACAAGTAGGTTAACGTTATTGTGGGAATTTGTGTTTCATTCATGAAATAATGACCGTAATCCCCGCACTCATCCATCACACCCTACATCACAGCCAGACCCCTCTCTGTCCTGACCTCTCGGTGGTGGAATAATCTTCCGCAATCGGTCAGGACCGCGGAATCACTTGCGATCTTCCGCAAGAATCACTTGCGAGATTCAAAACCCACCTTTTCAGACTCCAGTACCACTGAATTCGGTACATCTAGCCAATTGTCATCACCACTGCCTACTTGTTCAATACATTTTTCATATGTATACTTTTTTATATGTATACTTACTAACCTTTTCCTTCCCAGTGTTAGAGGTATGGTATGCAGCTGCCAACAACGATGTTCCCTGTATTACTGCACTGATCTCTTGCGCGAACTATGATTGTTCTTACCATGTATTAATGCACATCTTGTAAGTCGCTCTGGATAAGAGCGTCTGCTAAATGCTTAAAATCTAAATGTAAATTGGAAGAGGTTAAGGGTTTACATGTATGTTTTACTCTCTTACAGGATGGTTTTACAGTTATAAAGAATGAACAATCAAAGGAAACCTCTCAAAAGACCAAGATGGGTCTCTGCTGTAAACATGCTTCTTTGTACACTAGGTAATTTACATTTGAAACTTTCCACTGTTCTTTGCTTAGAGCCCATTCATTTTATATAGAATAATATGAAAACTTTTCAAATAAATGTTAACTTTACGCATGCTATCCCAGCTCATTCTCAAGTGACCAGCAATCAGTCAGCAAAAAGTACTACTAATTTATTAAATGAATTACTCTAATCTAAGAATAAATTCACATGGCAGAGAGAGTGAAAAATGGAGACAGTGCTCATTGGAGACAACATACCTTCAGGGAGAGAGAACTGGATTTGAAATGTTAGTAAGAGGTCATGTGGGAAAGGAATTGAGCACACCGTTAGTATTTTCATTTTGAATAAAGTTAGTATTTGGAATTTGAATGTTAGTTGTGTGTTGGTGTGCAGGATACAAAGTGTTCTGCTGCATTATTTCCTGTACTAGCGACAGCAAGAATCATTTAACGGTATCTCTAGCAATGTGCAACAGTGTTAGTTAGCGGTAATTTTGTGCCACAAGTGTGCTACTATTTCATATAGAATTTAATTGCAAATAGCATCATTATTTTAAACCATATTGCACATCCAGTTAAAGCCAATTGACCCTGCTGCATGTTCTGCAATCAAATCCTGACCATGCGAGCGCTCATGGGGCAACACACATTTGACTATAGTGTCTCCCAGTGAGGGACAGTTTCAGTCCCAGTTCCAGTTTCAGGGTTCCTCCCACCTCAACAGGCAAGAGCAACTCTTCTGTTAGTGAGAATAACCCCCATCTTGTGAATAACCCCCTATGTGTTACAGTGTGCCAGTGTGGGAGGACTGAGGGGATTACAGTGGCAGCTGCTGGTTCCACCACCAACGTGACAGTGGGGCAGAGCGTCCTGTTTCCTCTCTCACCTGAGGGAGACCTAACTGCCATAATTGAGCTGACTTTTAAATCCATTGTTGTAGTTTCCTGGTTCTCTAAATATAAAACACATGAATTACATAGCTTATATGAACATCGCATTGACATTCAAGAGGATGGCTCAATACGTTTGAATAATGTTCAGCTCTCTGACTCTGGCCTTTATCACATTAAAACACACTATATGTTAGACTTCCAACCCCAAAGGTCTCAAGATGTCACCTGCAGGTTTTTGGTAAGTGTGCAGAAAGAAGGTTTCACATATGTGTGAATGTTTTTGCATCTGCACAGTATGTTACTCAGTGTAGTGAATACAGAATTTAATTGTGATGGAAAGTGCATGATATTTTATTATAGATTACTAGAATAGTTGAGAAAGCAAATATATTTTTAAATCCATATATATATATACTTCCATACTTTTTAAATCTACAGTGGGAAAAGACAATACTCTATTAATCTGAATGTTCTCAACCCTCTTAGGAGGTTTTTGGTATGTAGTATAATTATGACTAAATATACATGTTGTGAAATTCAAATAGTCATAATGTTAGCTCTAAGCGTATATTTAAATATAAGTTTCTAGAATATCAGCATGTAAATAAATGGAGTCAGCATGTAATTCAATTGACTCTGATTTCCTATGGAGCGCGTCTCTAAACCCAACATCACAGTTGAGTGTCGGAGGAATAACATCAGTCTGAGCTGCTCCAGCATTCGGGGGAATGAAGTGACATACAGCTGGGAAACTCTGCCCCCTGGTGGCAACAACAGCTGTTTGCACCTGGGTCAAACAATGGAGATATACCCTCTCCTTCCATCTGAGTCCACAACATACACGTGCACAGCCAAGAATCCTGTCAGCAGAGCCACCAGTGACCCTATTGACCTGGGAGTCTGCTCCATCCAGCAGCCACGAGGTGAAGTAAATATGGGCAACTGCCCCCTCCCATTCTCAATGGCCCAGACTTGCATGCACATTCTTGAATATTCATGCAGTTAGTTGACCCTTTTTAGCACTCTGCAATCTGCTAGCCAAACTACCACACCTACTGTTTCAGAGGCTTGCACTGCTAGGGCAGCTGAAACAAGCAGATCACTGACACCCATTTGAGCAGAAGAGTCACTCCTGATATGAGGCAGGTAATGCCCTGTGGACCAAAACCCTCCCTCTAATGGCGATTCTATGGCCAATTGTGGCCATCACCCATGGGACCTCTATTGGGTGGAGATTTGTAGTTTTATTTAGATCTGGATTAACTGGTGATGTTATTCCCAACCTTGAGTACCTACCAATATGGATTTAGAAAAGAGCTGGATACAATGAGGAGAGGAGGGAACGGTAAAAAGCAAAACCCGAAACTGAAAAAATGTGAATACATATCACATGACATTTCATCCAATCACAAAGTCTCTTATTTTTGTTATAACTAATAATTTGTAAATCTGAAGAATTCATACTTATTTCTTTTCTGATGAATGTTTCACCAAAATATACCCCTTTGAAGAAATAATGGTTTATGGAAAATAAAATCACAAAAGTTTTTTTCTTTCAGGTGGTAGATGGGTTCCAGCTCTGTGTGGACTGTTATTCTTATTCCTCATCGGATTGTTGATATTCCTCTACAAGAGGAACCAACCTACGATCAAGCACCAGCCTGCTCCTCCGTGCCCCCAGGACCAAGCTCCACACCATGGGGGATCGGGCCTTCTGCTCGACCGCACCTCGCCTGTGTAACTCTCTCCCTGACCACCGGAGGGCACCACAGGATCTGGGCTCTTTTAAATCAGGCCTAAAAACCTTCCTTTTTAACAAGGCCTTTCCTTAACTTGGGCTGTGTCCCAAATTGCCTACTTGCGTCCTGTGTTCTCGTGTACTTGTAAGAACGCACTTCCAAGTACACTCAAAATAATTCTCTACCGAGAGTGCAAGAATGCAGAATGCTTAAAATCCGTTACATTTGAAACGCACTCTTCTGACCTTAGCAAGAAATGCATCCAGTGCAGGTTACATTGAAGCAACGCTACAGATAGTTGCCCGTGAGCTTATTAGGGTTGTCTGGTGAAAGGTTGCTGATATTGGTTAACATAGTACGTTAACAGGAGAAAAAAAACCTATAAGTATTTTCAGTTTAAGATGAAACGATTAAACGTGGATAAGCCATCTCTAGTCAGTAACATATGTTCATAGTTTTATGGCATTGTGCTGTGTTTTTATTTATAGCTAACTTAGTTAGCTAAAGTTACGTTTTCAAGTGCTTTGTTGATGTTACAGTAACGTTTTTCATTTTAAGTTGGGCTAATATAGTTTACAAGTTGCAAAGTAGCTTTGTTCGTATTACTTGAGTAGCCTACATAGCAGTAATACTTCATCCGCTCCAAAGATTACTCTGTGCGTTACCTTTTGTTGTTCATGATGCTTAACAGAAGGGAACCCAGGCCTAGACCCCGCCAAAAGCAAGCCTAAGGCATAACAGTGGCAAGTAAAAACTCCCTTTGACAGGGAGAAACCTTGGGAGGAACCAGACTAAAGGGGGAGCCCATCCTCTTCTGGCCGGCACAGGGTGTGTCCAAAAAAGACTGTGTCATGGTCAGTCCAAAGTGACTCAGGGCTGGATAACTTTTCTGAGTTAGGTAGTCAGTGGGGGGGGCTAAACCACATGAAGGGGGTCCAGATCCAGGGACTGGGGTAGGCGTGGGGGTGAGGGTTGATGGGGGCAGCTCACACTTCTTGCAGGACACTAGTGTCTCCGTCCCAGTCTGCCAGGAGTCTTGAAGTGACCCTGGACAACCAGCTGTGCTTCTCGGGCCACCGGACCTGCCGATTCTCCTCCACACAACATCCGGAGGATCCGACTGTTCCTCACCCAAGAGGCCACTCAACTCCTGGTCCAGGCCCTGGTGATCTCACGTCTGGACTACTGCAACTCCTTGCTGGCAGGCCTTCCGGCCTGTGCCATCAAGCCACTGCAACTAGTCCAGAACGCTGCCGCTCGTCTGGTGTTCCAACCAGCCGAAGTTCACCTACGCTACCCCTCTACTCTCCTCTCTGCACTGGCTCCCCATCGCAGCATGCATCAAATTCAAATCACTGGTGCTTGCTTTTCAATGCCAGAGGTACTGCTCCCCTATACCTCCAGACACTCATCACACCATACACCCTCGCTCCGCCTCCTCTGGTAAACTGACTGCCCCATCCTCCGGGCGCCTGGCAGCCGCTCCTCGCAGTCTCGCCTCTTCTCTGTCCTGATCCTCGCTGGTGGAACGACCTTCCGGGTCAGGACCTTTTCAGACTCCACTATCACTGAACTCTGTCCATCTAGCTAAATTGTCTTCACCACTGTAAAAAGAAGAAAAAAAACCCCACTAACCTTTTCCTTCCCAGTGTTACAGGTATGGTACGCAGATGCCTGCTGTCTATCGCTGTATTACTGCACTGATCTCGTACGCCAACTATGATTGTTCCTACCATGTATTGATGCACATCTTGTAAGTCGCTCTGGATAAGAGTGTCCGCTAAATGCTTAAAATGTAAATGTAAATGTATTTATGCACATCTTGTAAGTCGCTCTGGATACGAGCATCTGCTAAATGCTTAACATGTAAATGTAAATGTTTATTGACGTCTGATCTTGGTTGGCCCAGCCTATGGACCCTTTCGAACTGGATGCTCGGTTTCCTCCGCAGGCATTTTGAGCTGATTCAACATGAATTCTTTGACAAGTTTCTTTGTTTCTTCCTTAATACCCATAAAAAGTAGATTATCTCTCATACTTCTACACTGTAGATCTAATAGCGAGCTTTTAAGCGTAATATTTTCTTCGTTAATTGCATGGTTGTCGTTTGCAGCTCCTCCATTTTTCCCTTGAGTGCGTTTTCTTTTTCTTAAGATCTTCTATTTGAGCATTATTGTACTCAACCGATGTTTTGAGGTCTGTTACGTCTCGCTTTAAATCATACAGCATATATCGTTTTTTCAGTTGTTCGTTTATCGAGGTAAACATTTTGAGGTCCTCTGGAATTGTAGGCCTATCCTCTTCTAAATCACTGGAACTTCGGTCGACCCTATTACTCTTGAAGTCTGGTTGTTTGGTCATTATTTCATCATGATTTAGGTGAATAAAAGCACCATTCTTACCTCACGGACTCCTCATGTGTCTAGTTATTTTTGTATTCGTTTCTAGTAGCCATTATCCGAAGGTTGAGGAGTTATTTAATTATAAATGGGACGATAAAACGCGAGTGTTCTCAGCTCATTGCTGCTCACTAAGTCATTTCAAAAAAAAAATTCAGAATTTTTTTTTTTCTCTTTCTATCAAATGGGTTTTGCACCAGGAAACGAGTTCCCTGTACTGCAGACTATTGAGTAAAAAATTGGTAAGTGTGGTCCATTCAGTGCTTCATTTTAAACTGCTTCGAGGTTGAAGTTTAGTCCCATGATTTTGTTCAAACACCCGTAGAAAGGAAAAAGTCATACACATAGAAAACACAAAGTCCTAAATATTTCAATGGATGATTTTAAAAAAGCAAATTCCATATAAAACAGCAACACTTGTGTGGTGGTGTACACAATGGCCACTGACTTTGAACCCTCTTTCTCAGTGTATAGTGCACGGAATTATGTAGCCCAATGAAAAGTACAATACATTACCCACACAAGCACAATGAAGACAATACTCAGATTTAGGAAGCGAGGATTTATTTAGCACAAATATTGACGAGGTAGCACCACGCAGCAAAAGTGTGGGGAAGAAAGTGATACGTGGATTATATTGTTAACATTGTTAAGTCAGAATTGTCAACGTCTCCAGACACAGCTCTATTTTGGGAATGCTTAATTCCCCAAACAAATTCAAAGTCTGAATATGAACAGACAGATGGCACGTAATTTTTGGCTTCTCATTCACATTATCGCTTAACTCAACTCTGAATAGGGCCCTAATATTCAGAGCTGAATTAAGTGCGTGCGACGTGGAGATGAGAAAATTACACACCTCACAGAGAATGTTCTAGAAATGAGGTTTAATAAGTGATATGAATGAGTGATTTGTTTTGAGTGCTCTATAAGTAAATGTATTTACTACTTATCTATCTACTTATTCTACTTTATTATTTATCTACTTATCTATACTATTGTAGAAAATTAATACTTCTCAAGCACCTAATTATTATAGGAATAACAACCTAAGATTTGCTCTTGAGAGGGCGAAAAACCACAAACACCTCATCAGTCGGGTGCAGCTGTAGTTACCCAATTGCCTGTTTGCTGAATTAAAGGACATAAATGACTGAAATAGGTGTGGAAAATTCCCCTCTCTGCCGGAAATGGCGACAAAATGATTAGTTTAAGAGCAAATCTGGTTAACCTCACTGTAGACTGGATGTGCTTAAACTAAAGCGAAAACTAATCTGCAGTCAGCGGGAGGGAAAAGTTATGAAGAAAAGAGAAAACGTTGCTGGCACAGGCGGAAGGAGTCGCAAATGTCGTGAGTGTGGGTGGGAACGGTACTAAATGTTGTGGGTGTGGTGGGAACAGGACGAAATGTTGTGGGTGCGGATGGGAACGGTACTAAATGGTGCAGATGTGGACCAGACTGATAGAATAGTCCTTTGGAGGGTGTCGCCGACCCTCATCCCACACCACTTACGGGTTTTCCTTGATCTCTTGAGGAGGATACCTGAGCGCTGCCACTTGACGGAAGGTAGCGACTGCACTGAGGATCGGCGACGCCTCAGAGCGGGGTGGAAACGCACCCCTAGAAGGTCCCGGGACCGCTGGCACGCCTGGTCTTCAGTGCAGGGGGAAGGAGCGGTTTCCTCTGGAGAGTGAGCTGCTGTCCAGCCAGGAAGAGAATCTGTACAGACAGTACGGTTAAACCTCTGTGATGATAATAGAATTGTAGATGAGGCATTTTGCAGATATTCAGTGTCAGAATAACCCAGAAACTCATTTAAAAACCTGCAAACTTAATAATTTAAACATTTTGTCATACTGCTGTTCTGAAAACCTTCATTTAAATTTAAATTATTATTATTTATTTTTTTAAAGATTTTGTTTCAGATTTTTCACAATGTAGTAGCCAATTATACCCTCTTTTCATGTCAATAATCCCCTCTTATTGTGAGTTTGCTGCTGTAGCCCTGAGACCTGAGGTACCACCTCTTCCGAACCGGAACTCGCCAAGCCATTGACTGTAACTCCGGTACACTGGGCCACTCCTATACGCAGCGAACTCATATCGGCTTCCCTCTCCCCTCCCTGGGGCGGACAGCTAATCACCGCCCCCTAGTGGCACTCCCGGCCGAAGTGGTGCGGCCGGCGGCATCGAACCCCGGTCACAGAGGCCAACATGCATCCTAGTCAGACACTCTGACCATTACGCCACCCGGGAGGCCAAACTTTGGTCATTTTGACAAGCGATTAACTCACCGATCCTCCTGAATTACTACCAGACGGCCGTCTGGAAACCCGAGTGCTGAGCTCCTGCCTGTGAAAAGGTCCAATCACATCACAGCGTTCAGATGACAGAAACAGCAGCCATTGGCTCAAGCAGGGAGGATGCACCCCCAAGTGGGAATCCAAGTCCACTGAACACACTATCACCATCGCAGATGATGTCAACATCCTTTAATCGACTACCTTTAATTGCTTGTTTAATTTTCATTGTTTAAAAGCCATATAAAAGAGTCAGTCCTGGGCCATTTCCCACCCTCATACAGGCTTGTAACCCATTGAAACAGTCTTAAATGAACTCACTGCTTGTGGAGGTGCTTCCTGTCTTTAGTGGAGACACAGGCCTTCATCTGGAGGGAAAGGGAGAGGAATTAACATTCTGTCTCGGACAAAGACGTCCCACTCACAAAACCTCTCAAATGATGTCATCCTTACCTCCTGTAGCTCCTTTTTAAGATTATCAATCTGTGGAGAGACAGATGACAGTTAGTTACCTGACTAGCTATCTTACCAACAAATTCGCAACAAACAGGACTTAAATCATCTAGTGTACAAATTCTGCTTTCTGTGTAAACAATTCACGAGCCACAGCACAGTGCACTTTGTGAATATACGTATTTGATGAAGATATTCTGGATAGACATCTAAAGCTACTGGGAGTATGAGGTATTCGTGTTGGGGCAGTTGTTCACCTCAGCCTTGTAGGACAGCTCTGTTTCCACGTGCTCATTCTCGATGGTTTCAACCTTTTGTTTGTGGAACCTGAGCACCTCCTTGACTTTCAGCTGTTTCTCCCGACGCTCAAAAGTCAACTGAGCTGCCTTCCTACACCACAGAGAGCACGGAGGCGTCAGGCTCCCACTGCACAACTCATCTTCACATCCCAATTCCTCTGACTTTTAAACCTCTCTGTTGTCAATTAGTTAAACAGCACACATTTCTTTCCTCCAACAAGTTGAACCATTTAAAGCATTCCAATGCAGGTGGCAATGTGGTATGCTTCCTAGTTTGTCTACAATAAAGATGATATTTTCTCACTGATAATTTTCCTCCATGTGCAAATGTCCTGTTCTGTATAAACAGACTATAGAGGCATATGGGAAATCGAGATCTGATCCTGCATCAAACTCAATCTAATGTCAGGTGTGCATAAAAGCCCTCTTTCCCTGGACTGCCGCTAGTTACTCACTGCTGGAAGGCCTGGTCCTTCTGCTGCCACTGCTCCCTCATGTTGTGCAGCTTTGCCTCACCGGATCGATTCCGAATTTCCATGATGTAGATTTCCTTTTTCAGAGCTTCACGTTGCTCCTTCAGCGCTTGGATTTTTCCTGAGGCACAAATAGTCACAGTTGAGGGAACTTCACACAGGAAATTGAAATGAATCCTTGCGCTGTGGAATACTCTCTGAGCAACACACCTTCCAGCTCCTGGGATTTACTCTCCTCATCACACACTGTCCTCATGTAAAGATCGCGGTCCTTTAAAGCAGCCTCAGCGATATTCTCCTGCGTCAGAAAGCACATCAGTGAATCTCAACTCTTTAACTTCACAGCCTGTGTGCCTGCATCTACTGCCAAACATTGTAGCTGATGCAATTTAAATACACTGGTGTCAGAATTAACCTGGAACCTATATGTTTATACATGGATATATTTAATCAATTATAACCTGAAAAATATATCACATCATGAAAAAAGGGCACAGTGCTGGAGCTCTTTTACCAACTCACCAATTCAGCCACATTATGGCAGGCACACACCGGGATATCACCACCTAGGAGAAAGACACCATCAAATCTGAAAGAGGACTACAGGAGTGGTACACAAATATACATACATGCATGCAGTGTTTCAGAAACTGAAAAGGTAGATGAAGGGTGTCAAAGACTGGGGTGTCATGTAAAGGCCATACCAGTAATGAAAATGAAATTGAGGAAGAGTGGGACCAGTAACAACTAACTGCAGTTCGGGGAGTGTAGTGTACTTTGGGCACCATGTGACCATGGCAGGAAAGGTAAAAGCCTCAAAGGGCAGGACCTCACCTGTAACATGCTGCTCAGGGCTGCTGATGGAAGCTGCAAGGAGTGGGCCCAGCTGAGCACTGACCTCAGACAGCCTGCATACCGACAGAAACACATTATTCAAACGAAGCCAATCTTTGCCTAGTAGGATGTGCGCTGTTTGAGCACTTGGCCATTGAACACACTGTCACCACCTCGGCAGTTTTGCCGTTAAATAATCAATCCTGGGCAGTTGCTCTCCCCAGTGTGCACGTCAGTGACCAATTTTAGTGGCTTTTGGAGGCAAATTAACTCACTTGTTACACAAGCTGTGTGTCTCCTTCCTCTGGAGGATCAGGCGGCGCTCTGAAACACAGGCTATAATCTGGAGGCAACAGAAGGGGGTTAAATATGCTGTCTCGTTCTGAGTGGCACTGAATAACACAATGCATTGCTACCACTTGTTTTGCGGTTCGCCTTACCCAATTCTCCTGTGCCTTTTTGTCATGGAAAGCAATCTGTGGAGAGAGAGACAGGTGACTGAAGGAATGGCAGGTGAAATCACAGAAAATAATTTCAGGGACGCAGCAAACAGTCAAGAGCACAAAGTGGACCAGTATACATTGAATGAGCAAATTGTTCAATAAGAATTTCACTTAGGCAGCAGTGTAGTGTAGTGGTTAGGGTACTGGACTTGTAACTCAGAGGTTGCTGGTTCAATTCCCAGGTGGAGCACTGCCTTTGTACCCTTGAGCTAAAGGCACTTAACCTGAATTGCTTCAGTAAAATATCCAGCTGTATAAATTGATTGTATATAAAGAAATGTAAACTGTGTAATTCTCTCTGGATAAGCAAATGTACACTCTTTCTGTAAGTCACAGAAAAATTGTGAATGGCTAACAATAACAGCCTTTAGGTCAGACTGATATAAACCTTCCTTAAATTCTGAACCTAAACTGCTAAATTAGTGAGCTGGAATAAAGTGCTAAGAGAGTCTCCTCCCACTAGGGGGCAGTGGTGTTTGTGAGAGTAAGATGTTGGTTATGAGGATATTCTCTCACCTGGTTCTTAAGGACATTCTGAGCCTTCTCGTTTTTCTCAGCAATGTCCTGGATCTTGCGTTTGAAGGTCTGAACCCATTGCTTGGGCCCAGCAGCCGTTATCTCACTGACACACTGCTCCACCTCCTCCTGAGCCAGCTTCCTGTGACACAGAGAGCACAAACACCTCAGATCCTTCACATTTTAATCCCTGTCCTTTATGAATCTCAGCTACGTTTGTTGTACAAGACAGTGGAATTATTTCCTGCAGACCAAACGTTTACAATCCACGTGTCCACAGAGAGTAAAGTGCACAACACTCACTGCTGTAGAGCGCTGTCCTTTTCTTGGCAGAGTTCGTTCATAATCTGGAACTTCTCCTGGATGATGTTATTCAGGTTTTCCAGGTGCCTCTTCTCTGTGTGTAAGGAGGCTTGGACACTCTCCATCGTATTGATCTTCTCTGTGGACGCAAACGGCCACAATTCAGACACAGGGGCTGTGGTGACTGTGGGGCTGTAAGATGTACTCGTACAGGGTATTTGTGTTTCTTATACATACCTTCCAACTGCTCACTCTTTTCCTCCTCTGCCTGCAGTTTCTCCAGGTACAACTTGTCCTCCTGTCCAAAAGCAGTATATCCCTTTGTCAGAAAACATATCACTGAATCTGCACTGTTCACTTTCACAGCCTGTAATCTATTGCTAAACTCTGTGAAGGATACATTGAACAGATATTGGTCTTAAGAGTAGGCCAACAACAGATATATTTGGCCAATATTGGACATCAATCGATCCAAATCTGTGTTACACTTTATTTTGTTTTTAGTGATGGTGCTAACTTACCAATTTCTCAGCAGTGCTGCCTTCTGGAAGAGAGAGCATAGAACGATCAGAAAGAAAGTTCATAGTGCAGGTGTCTGATAATGATCACTAACTGAGTGTAATGCTGTCATATGTACCAGGGATCACAGTTAAGGCACGTTTCACTAAATCCCAGCCTCCACCACGCTGGATGGCAAATTTAAAACTGTTAGTGTTTTATTCAAATACTACTATTATTATAATGTTTTCTACAATTGATCAGCAGACCCAACAGTGGAACACTGTTTGCAGCTACAACAGTCAAAACTCTGGCACAATTAAAACGTAATAAAAGTAAATGAATCACCTCCATACCCACACATATTGTACATTCTTAGCTATTGATACCTTGCTGAGTAGAGTAGGGCCAATTCATTATAGAGTGGGACCTAAATAATAACATGCTGATTTAATTTAAGTCTCATTCGAGTTCCATTGACTGATGTTGATTTGGGAATCTCTGCTTGTGGGAAGAGCCATGTCTCGTGTGTTTAAATAGTTTTTCACAGAAACATTGAGAAACCCCACCAGCCAGACAGAGACTGTGATCCAGGAGTGTAGGGTGTATTTTGGGTACCACATGACTGTGGCAGGAAGGGTAAACGCATGGCAAGGGCTCACCTTCCTCAAGAGAGGACATGGAGACAAGCCTCTTCATTTCGGCCAGCTGGGTGCTGACCTCGATCATCCTGCAACCCAGATAAAAACAGATAAAGTCACATTTCACCCAAGTAGAAAACATCCTCCAATGCCGAGTGAGAATGACATAAATCCCAAGCCTGCTGAATAGGCCTTTGGCACTTCGGCCGATGGTGATGAAGCCTTTAACTGGCGACTGTTTGCCATCAATCTCAGGCCATCGCCTGCCCCAGCGCTGCTCAGGAACCCGAATTAACTCACCTCTGCTGGAGCTTTGCGGCCTCTTCCCTCTCAGCTGCCAGGGTGCACTCAACTATACGACTGCGGATCTGGAGACCACAGAAAAAGTCAATGAATATTCTGTCCAAACACATTTCCATTCACGAAACATTTTGATTTGAATTTTGATCATATTCTTACCCAATTCTCCTGCGCCTGTTTCCTGTTTTCAAATTATTCAGACGTCATTGTACTCCTTATGTTTGTTTTTAAACTTGGTAGTTGATTCTTCCATTAAGGCCAGTTCACTCAGAAGATGGAGCCACTGAGTAATGGAGATGTTCGCTTTAGATTTCCAATTGAGTAAAATTACCTTAACCAGGAGTGTCCAAGAACTAACGGGTACGTGGGAGAATCGACCAAAAATAACTTTATTTGTTCGGTGTGTTCTCCGTACGCGATCCGCATCATCACAGTCTCCGTCGACTCCTTAATGCGACCGGAACCCAGAGGACGCCCGTCAAGAGCTGTGACACCACAAGGTTGTGAAAGAACCCGAACAGGTAATTTAATTATTTTGGCCCACCCGGAATCCACAAAACAATCTACCGCCCCTGAATCAAGAAAAGCGTTTATTTTAGTGTTTTGTTTTTTCCAGGATAGCTGTTCTGAAGACCATATGGCAGGAAAGGTTTGGGGGCCCAGCCACAAGGGGGCGCTGCCGTAGGCTTGGCCAATTAAAGTCCTACCAGTTTAGTAGCAGCATGACACAGCATTTCCTAGGTTCGGCCCGTTATTGTTGTGTTGTTAAACTTGCCACTCCAATGTACAGTAATCCACTGCTTGCATTCCCGTGTGTGCGTCCAGAGAAACGTAAGACGCGATGTTTACTTACTGGATATATTGTGTTAAATACATTCCCATGTCCCGGTTATTATTTTGTAATTACAGCGCGCACGTGGAATATTGAAATGCGTGATTTATCTCCGCGAATTGTACCGAACGGTCATTTTATGTTTGTTTATACTGGTAATAGTTTCGTACCATTGTAATCGTGTATATAATGTTGCTATATATATATCAACCGGATTATTATGTACGTTCTAGCGAATTCCTACATAATTAGCCCACTGACGGGGATATTGTTTGTTGGTATCTTGTGTGTTACCGCTGAGCTGTAAGTTAGATGCAGTGAGCTGTTGTTATTATTATATTATTATTATCTGTTATGAGTGAACTGTTATTAATGGTTACCTTGCTTTGCTTAATTGCAGAACCACACACACAAACACATACACACCCACAAGTTCTATTGCATTAAAGGGCAATAAGTGGATGAACTGTCTTGGAGTCATTCTTTACAGCAAGCCTTGGGGGAACATAAAGAGGACATTCTGATAGATGCCCACTCCGCGATTATAACTGAGTGTAGCCAGTTAGCTAAATTTGAGCCTCCGCAACAAATGGTCCTTCGAGCCGGATATCGATAATTACGGAGTGAAGATGGCTTACGTTCCCCCAAGTGAAGATGCGCGCCCACGCAGACAAGTGCGCCAACCAGGATGGATGGATGAGTATGAAGGGTACATCCTACCACAGGCTGTACGCTATGGCGCACGCGCCACCAGTGTGAGGGAGGACACTGACTGGAGCAGAGAGATAGGGGGATTCGCCGAGATGACGCCCCTCACCCAGCATCCAGTGCAACTTACTCGGCGTCCAGCTGAGTTCTCAGAGATGTCCCCCAGTCGCATGGGCGCTGCAGCGCCTGGTTACGCGAGCACACCACGGCCATACCAGTGTCCACCTGCGGTGATGGAGATGCTGCAGCAGCTGCAGGAGGATAACCAGAGGTTGCAGCTGACGGTGATGGACATGAGACGTCAGATGACCAGCCGTGGTGCGGTGCAGGCACCACCTAGCCTGTACACTGCACTACTGCCGGGTCTACAAGAGAGTCCCCTCCACGTCGAAGTAGAGGACACCTGGCTGCCGCCACCACCCCTCTTGACGCCCGCTCCGCCACACCAGCTGCGGGTGCCACGGGAGCCACGCCCCCTGCCTGTAGCACGGAACAGAGATGTGCCAGAGGAATACTGGCCGCCACCTCCCCCACCAGTAGCTTTTCCCGATGACGTCCAGCCCCCCCGGGTGCCACCTGCACCACCAGTACAGCCCCATGGTCTAGTGGAGGAGGTCAGAGAACGTCTGCAGCGGATGGAAGCACGTCTGTCACCAGCGCCATCCCTGCCATCAGACGCTGAGCAATACGACAGTGTGCCACAGTCAGCGACACCTTCCCAACAGCTACGAGGCAGGCTTGATGCAGAGGCCGCGCCCTTCCTCCCACAACGAGGGTTAAGTTCATCGGCACCACTGCGAAGTGGCACCGAGAGCACGTGACAGGGGCCCAAAGCCGTCGATCCCCAAGTTCACACGGGATGATCCAAGGAGTTTTCCAGACTGAGGCTCGCACTTGAGAACATTCTTCCCGCCGATTCGACGGAGAGGTTTAGGTACCAAGTGCTTTGCGACCATCTCAAGTTCGAAGAGGCCCTCCTGATAGCCGACTCGCACAGCAACTCTCCGTGCCCCTACTCCGACACCATGGCCTCGTTGATCCAAACCTACGGTCAGCCCCACCAGCTGTCACTTCAGCGGATCGCGAGGCTGATGGAGGAACCCACCATTCGGTCAGGTGACACAGCAGGGTTCCGGTTTGCCTTGAGAGTCCGAGCTCTTGTCGGAATGTTAGAGCAGCTGGGAGAGGACGGGCGTATAGAGCTACGGTGCGGGTCCCATGTGGCGAGGCTGCTGAGGAAGCTGCCCCAAGATCTCCGTGCCACCTTCCGCCGCTATCTCTACTCTCGGAGGGATGGAGTCCCGTCATTGATGGACTTCGCCGAGTGGTTGGAGTATGAGCTAGTAATCCAGGAGGCGGAGACAGGCTTGACAGGATAGGGGATGCCCAAGGAGAGAAAAGCAAGCCGAAGGAGGGCGATAAGAGCAAGAGAGCTGCAAGGAAGACCACAACTGTGCTTCATGGTGCCGCCCAAGACACGGCCCCATGCAGGTCCAGCCCGGGTCTCAGCTCCCAAGAGGCCCTGAACAAGCCCAAAGCATATTGCCCCTACTGTAGCAATACACAGCACTTCCTGGACCAGTGCTTGAACTTCAAGCAGCTAACCAAGGAGCAGAAAGCTACATGGGTGAAATCCAACAACCACTGCTGGCGCTGTGGACGGCATCACCAGGCTGCACAGTGTCGGCTGAAGGTCTTATGCAAGACGTGTAAGGGGAAGCACCTTGAGGCCTTGCATGATGTGAACCCTCCGGGCAGCCAAGCGCGAGGTTTCCCGCAGGTGCAGAGGTGAAGTCGTCGACGGACGTCCTGTACCTGGATCGGCGCGTGCGGGCTGTAACCAGGTCCTCTTAAAGGTCAGTAAGGTGCTACTTCACGGGTGAGCACACCCTGGAGACATACGCCATATTAGACGATGGCTCAGAGAGGACAATTCTCCTCCAGGACGCCGCTAAGAGGCTGCAGCTTCAGGGAACCCCAGAGAGTCTCATCCTGAGAACAGTAAGAGAAGATCGGAGGGAGCTGCATGGCTCATCCGTGACATTCAAAATCTCACCGGCCGGTCAGCCGACAAAGACATTCACCGTTACGAATGCCTTTACTGCAGGTGAGCTAGGCCTAGCTGAACATTCGTACCCGGTGAAAAGACTTCAGCGCAGATATAGGCACCTCCAGACGCTCCCCTGCAGCCATTCACGAACATCCAGCCGCTCCTCCTGATAGGCTCAGACTGCCCTCACCTGGTGACGCCGATTGAACCTGTCCGCCTTGGCCCACCGGGGCCCAGCTGCGGTGAAGACTAGGCTTGGCTGACACTGCAAGGGGCCAGTGAAGTCCCTCCAACAGTACAGCCACCAACAACAGTGCCTGTTCCTGGCCACCACCTCCCAGGCAGCCGAACTCTTTAAACAGGTAGAGAAGCTCTGGCAACTGGACACCCTACCCTACAGAAGCGAGAGGCTGGTGACGAGGTCCCGGAGAGACGAAGAGGCCACGAACCTTCTGGAAGCGAAGACAACGAGAGTGGAGGTAGAGGAGTACTCAGATGCGCCACCCGCTGCTGCGGGTGAGTAACATGCCCACGCTCACAGCACCGCCTGAAGCAGCACTTTCCACCCTCGTGGCACAGAGAAGCGTCTCAGCAGAGATCCAGTGAAGGCCGAGGCTTACCGAGCTGAGATCATGAAGCTGGAGAAGACAGGTTATGCCACCAGAGTGAGTCCGGAGAAGGCAAGGACCTCCAAAGAGTCTTGGTTCATTCCCCACCACCTGGTTACACACAATGGAAAGAACCGAGTCGTGTTCAACTGTTCCTTCACCTATAAGGACCAGAACTTGAACGAGCTACTATTGTCAGGCCCAAACCTCGGTGCGTCTCTCCTAGGTGTTCTGTTGCGGTTTAGAGAACACTCCACTGCCATCAGCAGCGACATAAAGGAATGTTCCACCAGGTGAGACTGCTGCCTGAAGACCGGCCCTGTTGCGCTTTCTCTGGCGTGACCTGCAGAGAGACTCCCAACCCAGTGTGTACGAGTGGCAGGTCCTTCCTTTGGGACTACTTGTTCCCATGCTGTGCCATATATGCCCTCCAGAGGCACGTACATGATCACAGTCACCAGGGAGATGAAGTTTGCGAGTCCATCGAGAGGCATTTCTACGTGGACAACTGGCTGCAGAGCTTCTCTTCTCCAGACGGGGCCAAAGAGGTCATCGACAAGCTGAGGGGACTGTTGATGGAGGGAGGGTTTGAGCTGCGGCAGTGGGCAAGCAACATCCCAGAGATGTCATCAGCAACCTGCCCAAGGAGATCAGGTCAGAGGGCAGCGAGCAGTGGCTAAACCACACAGACATGGATCCACAGGAACCTGCCCTAGGGCTGCGCTGGTTATGCCACTCAGACACATTGCGCTACAAGTCGCGGCTGCTGAAGTGCTCCTCCCACCATGAGGAACATTTACAGGGTATTGGCCAGTCAATACGACCCCATAGGATTCCTCACACCATTCACTACGAGGGCCAAAGTGCTTGTTCAGCAGTTATGGGACAAGAAGCGGGAGTGGGATGACCCCCTGCTGCCTGGTGACCTGCTCACAGCGTGAAAGCCTGGGAAGACGAGTTGCCACACTTGGATGACATCAGACTGCCTCGCTGCTATGTGAGCCTAGCCCTGGACCATGCAGCCAGTAAGCGGGAGGTGCACATCTTCTGCGATGCCTCCCAATGGGCGTATGGTAGCGTGGGATACCTGCGCACAGAAGACGCCGGGGGCACGTGGAGGTGGCCTTCCTGACAGCCCGGTCCAGTGGCTCCCAAGCGCCAGCTCTCGATTCCGCGGTTGGAGCTGTGCTGCCCTTACTGGCGCTCAGCTGGCAAATCTGTTGATCCGAGAGCTCACGCTGGAGGTGTCCAGAGTGGTCATGTGGACAGATTCCACAACTGTCCTTGCCTGGATCCAGTCGGACTCCTGCCGCTTTAAGGTGTTCGTGGGAACTCGCATTGCGGAAATTCAGGAGTTGACGGACAGCCAGGCTTGGCGATATGTGGAGACGCCAGAGAACCCAGCAGATGACCTCACCCGAGGGAAGACATTGCAGGATCTCATAGGCGAGAATCGTTGGACCCAGGGACCCCCATTCCTGTGGCTTCCACCTGACCAATGGCCAACACACCCAATTGCAGAGGGTGAGGACGTTGCTGAAGAGCTGCGAAGGCCCACCACCTGTTTGATGGCCACGGTAACCACCAATCACCCCTACCGGATGCCCAGCAGTTCAGCAGCTTCAGTGAACTGGTAAAGGCGACCGCGAGGCACCTTCACGGGGCGGCTGCGGATGAGGAAGAGACTCCTACGGCAGAAAATTCAAGGAGGCGGAACTCAGCATCCTAAGGTCCGCCAAAGAGACAGCTTCCCCGAAGAAGTCCGGTGTCTGGCAGCTGGGAAACCAGTCCCTTCATCCAGTTGTTTAATCACACTGGCCCCAGAATACGATGTGTCACTTCAGCTGATACGAGGTGGTCTGCGGCGCTGTCAGGAGCTGGAACCCGATGTGATCCACCCTGTAGTCCTGGATCCTAGGCATGTTGTGACTAAGTTGCTCATCCGACAGGTCGACAGTGACCTGAACACCCAGGTGCAGAGCGGCTCTTCAAGGAGCTGAGAAGGAAGTTCTGGATCCTTCGTGGCCGCGAGGCCATAAGACGAGAGCAGCGCTCCTGCCCAGAGTGCCAAAGATGGAGAGCCCAACCAGTCAATCCCAAGATGGCGGACCTGCCTCCTGCTCGCTCAGGCTGTATCGGCCACCGTTTTCTCAACGGGGATTGATTGCTTTGGTCCACTGCAGGTCAAGGTTAGCCGCCGGAGTGAGAAACGCTGGGGTCTGCTCTTCAAATGTCTGACGACAAGAGCAGTCCACATTGAGGTGCTGTCTAGCATCAATACAGACTCATTCCTGATGGCGTTGAGAAGATTTATTTCCCGTCATGGGAAACCGGCGGAGTGCTCTCTGACCAGGGCACCAATTTCAGAGGTGGAAACAGGGAACCCAGGAAGCCTTCAGAGACATGCACCCTTCCCTACAAGCCAAGCTGGCGGAGCATCAGATAAAGTTCTGTTTCAACCCACCTGGTGCTCCCCACTCGGAGGCTCTTGGGAGCGGGAGATCAGGTCTATCAAGACTGCCCTGACTGCCACAATGGGCTCACAAGTCGTCAGCGGAGAAGTGCTGACCACCACCCTAATTGAAATTGAGGGTATCTCAACTCCAAAACCCATAGGGTACGTGATCGCCTGATGTGGCAGACCCAGATCCAGTCACCCCCAATCTGTTGCTGATGGGGCGGCTAGACCCATCACTACCTCAGGCGGTGTATCACGACTCAGAGCTACTTGGTCGCCGCCACTGGAGGGCCTGTCAAGTATTGTCCGACCGCTTTCTGGGCGCAGTTCCTGCACCACTACCTGCCCACACTGCAAACCCGCTCCAAGTGGGCAGGCGAACACAGCCCCTCTTCAGCTGGGGACTGTGGTGATGATCCTCGATCCTCAACTACCCAGAGCATCGTGGCCTGTGGGAAAATCAGCAAGGTGTTCCCAGGGGCCGACGGCCTGATTCAGACGGGGCGGAGATTAAGGTCCGGGATCGCCTACGCCCGACCCGTGAGTCGCCTCATCAGACTTCTGCTGTTCAGGGAGGATGATGCCCAATGATGGACTTCAACACTGCAAATTTGCTGAAGCAAATTTGGGGCGGCTGTTCTGAAGACCATATGGCAGGAAAGGTTTGGGGCCCAGCCACAAGGGGGCGCTGCCGTAGGCTTGGCCAATTAAAGTCCTACCAGTTTAGTAGCAGCATGACACAGCATTTCCTAGGTTCGGCCCGTTATTGTTGTGTTGTTAAACTTGCCACTCCAATGTACAGTAATCCACTGCTTGCATTCCCGTGTGTGCGTCCAGAGAAACGTAAGACGCGATGTTTACTTACTGGATATATTGTGTTAAATACATTCCCATGTCCCGGTTATTATTTTGTAATTACAGCGTACGTGGAATATTGAAATGCGTGATTTATCTCCGCGAATTGTACCGAACGGTCATTTTATGTTTGTTTATACTGGTAATAGTTTCGTTGCCATTGTAATCGTGTATATAATGTTGCTATATATATCAACCGGATTATTATGTACGTTCTAGCAATTCCTACATAATTAGCCCACTGGACGGGGATATTGTTTGTTGGTATCTTGTGTGTTAATGCTGAGCTGTAAGTTAGATGCAGTGAGCTGTTGTTATTATTATATTATTATTATCTGTTATGAGTGAACTGTTATTAATGGTTACCTTGCTTTGCTTAATTGCAGAACCACACACATAAACACATACACACCTACAAGTTCTATTGCATTAAAGGGCAATAAGTGGATGAACTGTCTTGGAGTCATTCTTTACAGCAAGCCTTGGGGGAACATAAAGAGGACATTCTGATAGATGCCCACTCCGCGATTATAACTGAGTGTAGCCAGTTAGCTAAATTTGAGCCTCCGCACAATAGCTCTACCGGAAAAAGGTTCGAAGATAGATGACTGATGTCTAGCTATCAAGCCTGCCCGATAGCGAGGCTATTGATGCCTCCCTTCAGTTTGGGACAATTCTTCAGGGTGTGACCCGTCCACGGGCAGTACCGACACCAGTCCACATCCTCCGGCCGGGAACCCGAAAGCTAGCACTGTCTACCTCCAGGGATTCAGTCAGGCTTGCCCAAACGCTTAGGATATGGAGATTCAAACCCTTTCATAGGAACCAGGTGCTCTCTATCCTTTTTCTCATGCTGGCGCTCCTCCTACGGTTATCAATCCGTATAGCAGTGGTCACTAATTTTGTCTAAAGAATCAGTATGCCAATAGTTGCCAGAGCGTCTCTCACCGGATCGGATAGGGCGTTAGTGAAACACGTAATGAGAGGGCTCAGGCCAACCTGTAACTCCCCCGCGAGTTCGGAAAGAAATCGAGAATTCCGCTACGCTTTGGTTACCCTGGCGCATGCGCGCAACTTAGTAGCAGACTCGCTGTCGTGAAGCTCGTGGTCAAAAACCAACTCCATCCTGTTCATTAACTCCAGAGAGTCTGCCAATACCGGTGCTTGAGAGCGTATAAGAGGCACTGCCCACTCGAGAGCTGCCCCCGATAACAATGACAAGCTATATCTAGAAGGTTGAGTCTGAAAGACAATTTGGCACTGTGCTAAAAACCCCCGACATTTACCGGACTTCGCCGCAAAACGAGGAGGAAGCTGAATTTTAGCCTCCCGTGACCCATCCACAACCGGTGTGCCCAATCGAGGAGTTACGACCGGATTCTGGCCGGAGAATCCCGCCGCTGATTGGGAACGGCTGTCAACCATTGCTGTAATCATGCCCTCCAAACTTTGTAGGGAAGAGACAATACCAGTCTGAATATCCTGCATGCCTCTTTGTTGTTGTCTTAAATGATCAATGGTCGCTTTCTGTCTCTCAAGTTCGCTATTTTGCAAACCTGCTAGTGGATCGATACCGCGGGGACCACGCCACGCCGTGTTCATGGCGAAATCGTACTGTGAGGGTGGTTAGTGATTGGTGCCACTCGCAGAACCCCGGGGAATCTATAAGTTAGGCTGTACTGCCCTACAGTCTAACCACTAGCTCTGAAGATCAGAGAAATAGGGAAACAATAACAAAAAGGGGGAAAACAGAAATAATCACCCAACGGGTGACCAAGTGCCACAAAGACACAAACGAACAAAATAAGCCAAAGACAACCGAGTTGTCCGAACAAAATAATAAACGGCTAGAAGAGCCAAATAAAGAACGAAAATGAAAACCCAAAACACAGTCTTGTTTGACTGCTTGAAAGAAACCAAACTGAATGCCTACAGGTAGATAGGTTCCTAAATAAGGTTTCATAAAATAAGTCCTACATTTGCTAAAGGGATACTTGGAAGGAGATAAATTCTTTATCTAAATAAGTATCTAACGAATCACGTCTTTAAAAAGACACGTTCAATCGCACTGCCAAATCGTAAAATGGCTTACGATTTCGCACTCTGAACGAAGCCAGGTCGCGGGTATTTATAGGGGAGGTGATAAATAATTAAGTTCAGGTGTGAACCTTCCAAAGGAAGGCACAACACTGCCATCTGGTGGTGGTTCAGGGGAACAACCGTGACAGAGTCTGGCCCAATCCAAATTCCAGACCCAGCTGAGTGAGTGAAGCAAAAGGCCACATGTTGGAACTCATGATTATCAAGTCCAGATCAGCAATCTATTAAACTGTACTGATTAGTTTCAAGGATTCATAATAAACTAGTAGATCATGAAAATACCCTGAGCTCCCTAGATAGCTGGACAGAAGATCTGGGAGTACCGCTTGACAGGGAGATCCAGGCAGAACATTTTTTTTAAATGTTCACACCATTTCAGTAATGTTCATCTAAATTGCATACAATACAAGTTTTTACGTAAGATGCATTACACAAATAGAAGGTTGTTTTCTCCTTTGTGAAAATTACTGTAAAAGTATTTAGTATACGCTCAGATGCTGTAACTGGTATTTCAGTTACAGCATCTCCTCTGTATTTTAAACTATATGGAACATGACAGTCAGCTCAATAATTTCCACAATCAAAAGAGTTAACCAAATGTATGTTTATAGCATTACAGCAGAAAAAAAATAATTTTACTCAATTGGAAATCTAAAGCGAACATCTCCATTACTCAGTGGCTCCATCTTCTGAGTGAACTGGCCTTAATGGAAGAATCAACT
>JAINUG010000902.1:0-43741 GCA_029706075.1 Aldrovandia affinis | reverse complement strand
CTCCAACTGGAGTCAGACTGGGGTGGGGACAGCACAGTGCCTACAGATGCCAACATCATGACCTTGTGTGGAATACACTTCCTCTCACACTGAAAAGGAACAGTGATTGATTAACTGATGATCAGCAAGATGAAAAGGTGTACTTGTAGTGTGTACGCACTATTATGCATACGAATGAATACACATATCACATATCTCTCATCTCATCTTCAGCCGCTTATTCCTAGTTAGGGTCGCGGGGGGGCTGGAGCCTATCCCAGCATGCATTGGGGCGAGAGGCAGGAATACACCCTGGACAGGTCGCCAATCCATCGCAGGGCACACACACCATTCACTCACACACTCATACCTACGGGAAATTTAGACTCTCCAATTAGCCTAACGTGCATGTCTTTGGACTGTGGGAGGAAACCGGAGTACCCAGAGGAAACCCACGCGGACACGGGGAGAACATGCAAACTCCACACAGAAAGGCCCCCGGCCTGGATTCGAACCCGAGACCTTCTTGCTGTGAGGCGACAGTGCTGTCCACTGCACCACCGTGCCGCCCATATCACATATACGAATGTTTAATGTATAAATTTACATATTATATTTTAAGCATCTTATCCAGAGTGACTTACAAGATGTGCATTAATACATGGTAGGAACAATCATAGTTTGTGCAAGAGATCAGTGCAGTAATACAGCGATAGACATCTTTGTAGGCACTGTAACCTGTAACACTGGGAAGGAAAAAGGTTAGTAATATTATATATTTTTTTTTTAATGAGGAGTAAGCAGGGATACATATACAAGAAGTATTGAGCAAGTAGGGAGTGGTGATGACAATTGGGTAGATGTGCAGAATTCAGTGGTAGTGGAGTCTGAAAAGGTGGGTTAAATGCACAGTAAAATGCACACTGCTGGGATTTTGGTGATAGCACGCTTAAATCCTACCTGATTACAACAGAGACAAATTAACAACCAACAGGTACCTCCCACTACTCAGGGAACGCTTGACTACTCTGACTACTCTATCGGCCATCGCTGATGTCAATAACACTTCAGATCCACAATAATGCATCTGGCATGTTAATGACATCAGCGATGGCCAATTGAAACAGTTACCCAATCCTCAGGAAATGGATATACTCCCTTTCACATAGGGTAAAGATTTTAAACATCAAACATGGTGAGCTTAATAAATGTGCCAACACTGATATATAATCTTTCCATGATCAGACACAAACCATATAGTACACATTATAACATCCTCTGTACATCACCAAATAACAGCAAACACATCTTTTTTGATTTTGTAAGAAGAATGGCAGTGTTGCAAATAACAGACATAAGAACATAAGAATACATAATGATGAGAACGGGCCGTTCGGCCCATCTAGGCCTCATGTCCTAATCTAAAGAGTATCTAGTACTACATCTAGCCTGGACTTGAATAGCCCAAGTGTTTCTGCCTCTACTACCTGACCTGGCAAGCTGTTCCAGGCATTGACAACTCTCTGTGTAAAGAAAAACGTCCTAATATCTGTGCAGAATTTGCCTTTAACTAATTTCCACCTGTGGCCTCTTGTTCTGCTGACCCCACTTATCTTAAAAAATCTTTGGTATTTTACTTTGTTAATCCCTTTTAGGAATTTAAAAACCTCAATCAAATCCCCCCCAAGTCTCCGTTTGCTAAGTTTAAATAGATTGAGTGCCTTAAGTCTATCATCATAATTTTTACCTTTCATACCAGGTATCAGTTTAGTTGCCCTTCTTTGGACTTTTTCAAGAGCTTCTATATCTTTCTTGTAGTGCGGTGCCCAGAACTGCACACAGTATTCTAAGTGAGGTCTGACAAAGGCATTATATAACATTAATATAACCTCCTTTGATTTATACTCAATACTTTTTGCTATGTATCCCAGCATCCTGTTGGCTTTTTTCTAGAGATGCACCGATCGATCGGCCTCTGACCGGAAATGGCTGATTTTCAGCTGATCGGCCTCAATCGGTGACTTGATCCCGATCACTCCACATAGCCGATTCTGTGCGCCGGTTGGCTCCTCGCCCCCCTCTTTTTCACGTGACGTGCGCGCACCCGTGAACCAATGCAGACAGATCAGATGAGCGCAGCGCTGAAAACGCCTCAACATGTCCTTAGTATGGGCGTTTTTCACAGTCAGTGAAGACGACTTAAAGCTTGCAGTTTGTCATACATGTCAATCGAAAATAAGCCGCGGAGAAACAACCTCGAAAACGTTCGGAACGACCAACCTAATCAGACACTTGAAAAGTCATCACCCAGGTACCAAGTCGATGCCCAAATTCTGAAAATCTGACGGTAGTCGTTTTTCTACAGTACCGTAGGTACCGGGGTTAATTAACAATTAACTTCGTTGCGCTAGTTCGGTTCCTCTGAACCATTTTCCATTAATAGAACATAGTGGTAGTGCATAAACCTGACGTAATAATGCCCTGCTGAAGCACTGAATTGCACTGAAATCATTATGTTCGCTAATGAGTGACGTTATGAAACAGTGCTATTCACTCATACAAATCGAACTTATTAGACCTAATGATAAATTCATCTAACGATTTCTAGCTAAACCACAAATGGTGTATTAACTGTGTTGTGCATGAAGGTGCCAGCTGTGCGTTTCCACTATCAAACAAACTCAGAAACAGCAGCATCGCCTCTTTTCCAATTACTCCTAGTTTGAAACATTTTTATCTAGGCTTTGAAGCTAGTTAAAGTCGTAGTCGTTAGGCTACCTGACTCACGCAAATAACGAAATTCTGCTGAAGAGCGGCTTGTTTCAATGCCTTTGACAAGCTCCGCAACTGAAACATCCGCCCTTATATCGCTACAAGTGTTTTCCATTGCACTATATAGAATTGGGATCTACTCTAATCCACCTCTAGCAAACAAATTAGTCTAGCGCATCATAGGTTCGAACTAACCTGTTTTCCATTAGCATTGTCGCAATAACATCAAGTTGAAGCCATATAATTATTTAATGGAAAAAGGGCTTGTGTCATCTGTCATCAGAATATAACGTTAGTGTTTAAAAAAAATATTTCCGGACTAATGGTCTGTCACCATGTCAGTAAATTTAAACTACTCTTGTTTCTTTTTATTTATTACTTAAAGGCTACATGCCACTGTTGTTGGATTCTCTTTTATTCATCATTGAATTTAATTTGCACAAAAAAAGAAAAGCTCTGTCCAGTAACCTGGAACACTTTTTTTTATTTTGAAATGTGTTTTAGTGAGACCTACCTCATGCTTCTGACCTACCTCAGAATTGTCAATCTTAATTTTCTATTAAAGCAAAGTTACAAAAATGTTTGTGTAAGTTGTCAATTATTGTTTTTAGGAGAAAAAAATTGGAATCGGCCAAAATCGGTATCGGCAGGTCAGACTAATCAAAAATTGGAAATCGGAATCGGCCAAGAAAATCGCAATCGGTGCATCTCTACTTTTTTCACTGCTGTAGCACACTGCTTTGATGCAGATAGGCTTTGATCGACTACAACTCCTAAATCCTTTTCAAATTGAACACCTACTAACTTTTCTCCTGCCATAAAATACTCCTGTCTAATGTTTTTATTTCCCACATGCATAACTTTACATTTAGCAATATTGAACGTCATATCTGCCATGTATCTGCCCATTTTTGTATTTTGATTAAATCATCTTGGATTACTTTAGTCGATTCCAAACTGTTTGCCAAACCCCCAAGTTTAGTATCATCTGCAAATGTAACTATTTTGCTACTAATGTCCATATCCAGATCATTTGCACAAGACAGGTGTGTGCTGCTATAAGGGGGCACTCAGAGACCAATTCCTTCGCTTACGGCCATACCACCCTGAAAACGCCCGATCTCAGCTGATCTCGGGCGGGCCTGGCCAGTACTTGGACTTTATTTTGCACCTAAGCATGCTTCTCAAATTTGGTTACTGAACTTTAGAATGGGAGCAAAGAAGGAAAATACATGTTACACAGAATATGTATGTGGTGCGCTCTTTTGCCTCTTTCACTCTTTGTACTCTCTTCTGGCCAAATAATAATAATTTTAAAAAATTAAAATGTATGTATCTCACATTTGGTTACTAAACTGTACGGTGGTTCACTGAACCATGCCCCAAAATAACCCCAAAAATACAAACTGTGTTCACGGTGCCAGCAGGGAGCCAGCAGGTGGAATGAGTGAACAGTGGTATTGCCCCAAATGCATTACAGCCCCCACACTCATAAAAGCAGCCCTGCTGACTCTGGTGAAACAGGAGATGGAGGGGGCTGCTCTCAGGTCTGTTGCCTACATCACTGAGTTTAATGTGGTATACTGTAACTTCAGCATTTACATATGCAGTATAATGTTTGGTGTTGTTGGAGAGCTGTTGACATGAGCAGTGGGTTGGTGTCATTAATGATGTTGGCTAATCGACGGAAACTGCGAGAGGCAGAAAGGAAATGGAGAAAATCCAAATCCCCTGTAGCTCGGTCTGATTTCCACACACTCCTGGCTTCCTTCTCCTCTAACCTCTCCTCTGCTAAGTCTGCATTTTTCCTTTCTAAGATTCAATCTTCCGTTTCCAACCCACGTAAACTCAATTCTACGTTTTCCTCTCTCCTCACCCCTCCTCCTCCCCCACCCCCCTCCTCTCTAACCGCTGATGACTTCTCATCCTTCTTTCACGAGAAGGTTGATGTCATTCGCAACGCCTTCCCCCCTACCTCTCCCTCTCCCATATCGCTACCTAAACCTCCCATCCCTCTGTCCTCCTTCTCGCCCCTTCCTGACTCAGACATCCTTCAACTTGTTTTCTCCCACCGTCCCACCACCTGCCCTCTTGATCCCATTCCTTCCCCCCTCTTCCAGTCCATTGCTATGGACATCCTCCCCTTTGTCTCCAATGTCATTAACTCCTCTCTTTCCTCTGGCTCTGTCCCCTCCTCCCTCAAATGCGCTCATGTTGTCCCCCTCCTCAAAAAACCCTCTCTGAATCCTGCTGTCATCTCTAACTACCGACCTGTCTCTCTCCTCCCGTTCCTTTCCAAAACATTAGAGCGGGCTGTCTATAATCAACTGTCTGCTCATCTCTTACAGAACGACCTGCTTGATCCCAACCAATCTGGGTTCAGAGCAGGCCACTCCACAGACTGCTCTCCTTGCGGTCACTGAGGCTCTTCACGGGGCTAAGTCCCAATCCCTTAGCTCCGTCCTCCTCCTCCTCGACCTGTCGGCGGCATTCGACACCGTGGACCACCGGATCCTGCTCTCATCTCTCGTCGAGATGGGAATCTCTGGATCTGCGCTGACATGGTTTGAGTCCTACCTGGCTGACCGGTCCTACCAGGTGACCTGGAGAGGATCCCTCTCCTCTCCCCGCACCCTCTCTGCCGGTGTCCCGCAGGGCTCGGTGCTAGGCCCCGTCCTATTCTCTCTGTACACCAAGTCACTTGGCTCTGTTATTTCTGCTCATGGTTTTTCCTATCACTGTTATGCTGATGACACTCAACTCTTCCTCTCCTTCTCTCCATCCGATACCCAGGTCCCGGCACGGATCTCTGCATGCATGGCTGACATCTCTGCCTGGATGTCCACCCACCACCTGAAGCTGAACCTGGGGAAGACAGAGCTGCTCTTCCTCCCAGCGAAGGGCTCCCCGATGATTGATGCTGCAATCAACGTGGAAGGCTCCATAGTGTCTCCGTCTCAGTCTGCCAGGAGTCTTGGAGTGACCCTGGACAACCAGCTGTGCTTCTCGAGCCATATTGCAGCGATCACTCGGACCTGCCGTTTCTCCCTCCACAACATCCGGAGGATCCGACCGTTCCTCACCCAAGAGGCCACTCAACTCCTGGTCCAGGCCCTGGTGATCTCATGTCTGGACTACTGCAATTCCTTGCTGGCAGGCCTTCCGACCTGTGCCATCAAGCCACTGCAACTAGTCCAGAACGCTGCCGCTCGCCTGATGTTCAACCAGCCGAAGTTCACCCACGTCACCCCTCTACTCTCCTCTCCTCTCCTCTCTGCACTGGCTCCCCATCGCAGCACGCATCAGATTCAAGTCACTGGTGCTTGCTTTTCAAGCAGCCAGAGGTACTGCTCCCCCATACCTCCAGTCACTCATCACGCCCTACACCCCGTCCAGACCCCTCCGCTCTGCCTCCTCTGGCAAACTGACTGCCCCATCCCTCCGGGCGCCTGGCCGCCACTCCTCGCGGTCTCGCCTCTTCTCTGTCCTGGTCCCTCGTTGGTGGAACGACCTCCCGCAATTGGTCAGGACCACGGAATCACTTGCAATCTTCCTCAAAACCCACCTCTTCAGACTCCACTACCACTGAACACTGTCCATCTAGTCAATCTGTCGTCACCACTGTACTTGTTCTACACCATTATAAAAAAATAAATTAAAAAAATTAAATTTAAAAGAACACACTAACCTTTTCTTTCCCAGTGTTACAGGTATCAATCAATCAATCAATCAATCTTTATTTTTGTATAGCGCCATTTACAAACAGGTTGTCACACAGCGCTTCACAATTGGCATTTTCCAGAGGGAATCAAAAAACCAGAAAACCATTGGAGCCAATGTAGGAAACTGGAAAATTATTCCCTGACCCCTTAAAAGGCGGTCGAGATGAACTCCTGGAAAATTGTGGGATACAGAGAAAAACAACACAAATAGTCCTTGAGGCTCATGTGGCTTAAGGAAGGGCATTCTAAGTGTAGGAGTGGGGTGGACCTCATCCCTCCAGATACCAGGGCAGGGCGGGGGATGGAACCAGTAGCTAGGGTCTGGGCCAGCGGCATCCAGCTAACACATGGCAGGGGTGGGGGTTGACTCTGGGGCAGGTGAGCTCCGGGCAGGTGCCACGAAGCCGGGAGAAAAGAGGAAAGGTGCAATTATGACTATGATAAATATCACACCGGATCAGGGGAAGAGTAGTGATAACACTTTTGCACCAGCAGAAGTAATCTAGGGCAGCATAACTAATTAGGTGAGTGGCACAGGGAGCATGCAGCCATGAGGGCACTCAGAGACCATCCCACCACATCATCAGCAGTCCTGATAGGGGCGGATCATCACTTATGATTGGTGACAGTAAGGATAGCTCATTGCACCAGAAGGCTCTATTGCTACGCCCTCCACATCTGCACCTAATGACTATAAGAGACTAAAGAGATGTGTTTTTAACCTAGACTTGAAAATTGAGACCGTGTCTGACTCCTTCACAGAGATGGGTAGACTGTTCCACAGTAAAGGAGCTCTATAGGAGAAAGCTCTGCCACCTGCTGTATTTTTTGATATTCTAGGGACTACCAAGTTGCCTGCATCTTGTGAGCGAAGTGAACGTGGGGGATTGTACAGATGAAGTAGATCCGTCAAGTAAGAGGGTGCAAGTCCATACAACACCTTATAAGTTAAGAGGAGTACCTTATAGTCTACACCATTGTTTCCCAAAGACTGGGTCGCGACCCACAGCTGGGTCGTATGAGATTTTATTAGGGTCGCCAAATAAATTTGCGGATTTTTACATTTAAAGCATTTAGCAGACGCTCTTATCCAGTGCGACTTACAAGATGTGCATTAATACATGGTAATTTTTTTCCACAAAAATGTATCCCCCTGAGTAACAACACTGTTTCCCGAAGAATTAATGACATTTCAGACAACCTTGAGGAACAGTTTATTTCGAGACTAAAGACAGCAGGTGATTTTTCAATACAGCTCGATGAGAGCACAGATGTCTCAGATTGCGCAACATTGTTGGTTTACGTAAGGTACGTGTGGGAAAATGAATTTGTGGAGGACTTGTTATGTTGCTTGATTATTTCTACTGGAACGACAGGTGAACAAATATGTTCTGTATTAAACAACTATGTGGTTACAAAGTGCGGATTAGACTGGGGCAGTTGTAAAGGCATAACGTCTGACGGGCCGCGAATATGACGGGCAGAAACAGCGGAGTTGTGAAAAGAATCAAGGAAGCTGCTGGCAAAGACATCGTGTGGAGTCATTGCTTCATTCATCGACAGGCGCTGGCATGCAAAGGAATGCCTCCCGATCTAGACAAAGCACTAAAATAATGTATCGTGTTGTAAACTTTATTAAAGGCAGCGCACCCAACAATCGGCTTTTTGATCAGCTGTGCACTGACATGGGGGCGGAGCACACGCACCTACTGTTTCATACGGAAGTGCGCTGGCTGTCAAAAGGCAGAGTTCTTAGCAGGGTGTATGAACTGAGAAACGAAATTCATGCTTTCTTCCTCGAGAAGAAGTCCTCCCTTGCCAATTTGTTCACTGATGATTGGCTTTTCATTTTGTCGTATCTGGCAGATATCTTTTCATCCCTGAACGAGCTGAATTTGAAATTGCAAGGACAGCACGACGATGTTTTCCGAAATTGGAAACATGTTCTCACTTTTCAAAAGTCCCTGAAGCTGGGGCTTGCACGACTCAGCCAGCCAAACCCAAGCCACTACATGTTTCCCACTGTGTTACAGCACATAGAGGAAAATGATGTCACTGGCACAGATGTGAAACGTCTGACTGGACTTATTCAGACACACATAGTTGCACTCATAGATATATATATACGCCATTTAGCAGACGCTTTTATCCATAGCGGCTTACAGTAGTGAATGCATACATTTTCAGTATATGTGAAATGGGGGGATTGAACCCGCAACCTAAGCGTTGCCAAGCGCCGTGCTTTAACAACTGAGCCACAGAGAACCACTTCACACAGATAACTTTGATCGCTATTACCCGACGGAGAGATATTACATTTTGAGTGAAAAAAGGTGGATTCAAAATCCCTTTGAATTTGAAACCCCAGAGTCATTTCTGGATCTGGGACTAACTCCTGCTGAAGAAACAGAGCTGTTACAACTGAGCAGCGATCGCACGCTGAAAAGAAGACATGAATGCATGCCATTATCTTCATTCTGGATAGGCATCGAAGCTGAATATCCTGTCCTAAGTAAGGCAAGCATTTTGCTACTTATCCCCTTCACAACGACATACAAGTGCGAGTTTGGATTTTCTGTTCTGACAAAAATGAAGACAAAACATAGAAATAGACTGAATGCTGCACCCAATATGCGCGTTGCTTTCTCCTCCTGTACACCGGACTGGAACACTATACTAAAAAGCAAGCAAGCGCACCTATCACATTAGCCAGGATAATGTGACTAATTAAGGGGCCTAGATATGCCATGGAATAGATCTGGTGTGTTTAACAAATGTAGGCCTATTGTTGACTGTTCGAATTGATTGATCTACTTACTATACGTTTGATAGCTGCACTTAAAAACATAGGCCTAGGCTGCTTGTTCTGATAATAGGCTATGCTGCATTAAAATAAAATAAAATAAAAAAACTTCAACATGTATTTGATAGTAGGCAAGGCCTATTGAATGTTTGTAGGCCTATTGTTCTGATAGACCTAATTGATAGGCCTAATTTATAGGCCTTGGTTGAATCTATATATGAAAGGCTATTCACCAAACGCTCCGCCTCCGCTGGCAGACTGACTGCCCCATCCCTCCGGGCGCCTGGCAGCCGCTCCTCGCGGTCTCGCCTCTTCTCTGTCCTGGTCCCTCGTTGGTGGAACGACCTCCCGCAATTGGTCAGGACTGCGGAATCACTTCCAATCTTCCGCAAGAGACTCAAAACCCACCTCTTCAGACTCCACTACCCCTGATCTCTGTCCATCTAGCTAAATTGTCTTCACCACTGTCTACTTGTTCAACACTATACTCTTAAAAAAAAAAAAAAAAAAAAAAAAAAAAAATGTACATTTTGTAAACATTGTAAAATACCTTTTCCTTCCCGGTGTTACAGGTATGGTACGCAGATGCCTGCAATGATGTCTATTGCGGTATTCCTGCACTGATCTCGTGCGCTAACTGTGATTGCTCCTACCATGTATTGATGCACATCTTGTAAGTCGCTCTGGATAAGAGCGTCTGCTAAATGCTTAAAATGTAAATGTAAATGTAAAATGCTATCATAGGCCCATATATTTAGGCCCATATGTGTGTTTTAAATAACACCTGCATGAAACAAAGTTGTTATTTATAACAGGCAGGCATACTGTATATATATATATATATATATATATATATATATATATATATATATGGGCCTATATATAATCTTCGAAATGGCTGGTTTACCTATCCAAGATAATAAAAATGGTCAGGAAAGTTATTAATTCATGCACAAATTTGCCCATCATACGATTTATAGATAATCATATAAGCCTTATTGTGAATTGGGTCGCGATGGTTTTGAATTTTTAAAAAGTGGGTCACCAGAAAAAAAGTTTGGGAAACACTGGTCTACACGATAGTTTATAGGAAGCCAGTGAAGTGACGCCAACACAGGACTAATGTGCTCATATTTCTTTGTTCTAGTCAGGATCCTTGCAGCAGCATTCTGTACGAGTTGTAGGCTCCTGAGTGAGGCATTGGAACAGCCAGACAGTAACGCATTGCAATAATCTAATCTAGATGTAACAAAGGCATGTACCAATTTTTCTGCATCTATTAATGACAGGAAGTCCCTAATTTTGGCAATATTCCTCAGGTGAAAAAAGGCTACTCTGGAAATGTTTTTGATGTGACTATCAAATGAGAGACCAGGATCTATAGTAACACCAAGGTCTTTTACCACCAAACTTGCAGCAACAGAGCAACCATCCAGATTAAGAGATAAATCAGATAACCCTCTTCTGAGGTTTTTGGGCCCCAAGACCAACATCTCTGTTTTATCAGTATTCAACAATAGAAAATTATCTGACATCCAGTCTTTTATGTCTTTAAAACAGGCCTCCAACTGTTCGAATTGTCCTTCGCCAGGTTTCATTGATAGGTATAATTGTGTGTCATCTGCGTAGCAGTGAAAATGTACGCCATGTTTACGAATGACATCACCAAGTGGCAACATGTAAAGGGAGAACAATAATGGCCCCAAAACAGAACCTTGAGGGATACCATATTCCACCTTGATGAGAGCAGAGGGCTCGTCATTTAACTGCACAAATTGATATCTATCTGATAGGTAGGATTTAAACCAGGAGAGTGCCTGTCCACGCAGTCCAACTAGGTTTTCAAGTCTGCTCAGAAGAGTTTGGTGGTCTATTGTGTCAAACGCAGCACTTAAGTCCAAAAGCACAAGAATAGAGACGCATCCACAGTCAGCTGATATCAGTAAGTCATTGACAACTTTAATAAGAGCAGTCTCAGTGCTATAGTGTTGCCTAAATCCTGACTGAAAAGTTTCATAGATGTCATTTGATGTCAGGAACGAAGTCAGTCTCTGAGCTACAGATTTCTCTAGAATTTTTGAGAGAAAAGAAAGATTAGAAATTGGCCTGTAGTTACTGAGATTTTCTGGGTCAAGGTTTGGTTTCTTTAAAAGTGGCTTAATTACTGCCACTTTTTGAGAATTTGGCATATAGCCTGATGAAAGAGACAGATTAATAATGTCTAGCATGGATTGCCCCATAACAGGAAGAAGTTCTTTAACAAGTTTTGTTGGGATTGGGTCTAATTGACAAGTAGATGGTTTGGAGGACATAACCAATTTAGAAAATTCAGTCCACTCCAGAGCACAAAAAACTCAAGAGTAGCCATAGGACCCTGTCCTGGTAAGCCTGTGCTTTCTGATCAGTGTCCGCTACAGCAGAAGGTGCCATTTTAGAAATTTCATCTCTAATTTTCTCAATCTTCTCAGAGAAAAAGTTCATGAAATCATTACTATTATGGGCTGCCGGAGGCTTAGCATTGGTTTCAGTCTGGTTCTTTGTCAGTTTGGCCACTGTATCAAAAATAAATTTTGGATTATTCTTATTATGCTCAATCAGATCAGACAAATAGGTTGACCTTGCGGAGGAGAGAGCATATTTGTACTGTACCAGACTGTCTTTCCAGGCAGAATAAAATGCTTCTAATTTAGTGGATCGCCACTTACGTTCCAACTTGCGAGAAGCTTGTTTAAGAGCACGTGTGTGGTCAGTATACCATGGTGCAAGCTTCTTTTGGCTAGTTTTTTTCTTTTTGAGAGGCGCAACAGCATAAAGTGTGTTGCGCAGGGTGTAATTTAGATTGTCCGTCAGCTGATCAATAGATTGTAGACTAGTGGGATCCTGATTAACAGTAAATGATTCTTGGAACAGGCTGACAAAGTTAGGTATGGTAGAGGAAGTTAGGGAGCGACTAAAGTAGAACACTGGTTTTGATCTAATAGCAGTGGTAGCATGAATTTCAAACGTAATAAGGAAATGGTCAGAGAGCACAGGATTATGAGGAGAGACAACTAGATTGCTAATGCTAATACCATAGGATAAAGCTAAGTCCAGTGTATGTTGATGATGAGTCGGCCCAGACACATTTTGGACAAAACCAACGGAGTCAAGAATAGAAGCAAAAGCCTTCACTAGAGAATCATTTCCATTATCAACATGAATATTAAAGTCGCCTATAATCACAACTTTATCTGCCATAACTGCTAGGTTTGATAAAAAGTCAGAAAACTCTGAGAGGAAAACAGCATAGGGTCCAGGGGTCTGTAGATAGTAGCTAGTATAAAAGATGAAGTAAATGCAGATCTATTATCTACATTAGTCTGTATGGAGCCCAGGGAAAGCACTTCAAATGAAGGGAATGTGTTTAAAGATTTCTTAGTAAGGCGTAGTCTAGTGTCAAAAATAACAGCCATGCCGCCACCTCTGCCTGACTGTCGAGGGTTGTGACAACCAGAGTATCCAACTGGGGTAGATGCATTTAATGCTATGTACTCATCAGGTCTAAGCCAAGTCTCCGTCAAACTTAAAATGTCAAGTTTATAATCAGTGATCAGTTCGTTCACAAGGGCAGCTTTAGGAGCTAGTGATCTTATATTTAGCAACCCAATTTTAAGGAGAGTTCTATCGAAATTAGGTTTAGCATTTGCATTACGATGGTTCGTGTTGATCCTTATCAGATTATTAGAAAAAATCCCACGGGGAGGTTTGAGTTTCAATAGACTACGGGTTTCTCTACGTGGGACAGACACAGTCTCAATTATGTGGGAACTGGGGTGGAAACTAGTCACGAGTTCAGGGAAACTTGCAGACAGTTGTTTAAGACAGTCTGTCTGCTGCCTGGCTGTAGCTCTTGAATGTCAATTTCGCCGATTCAGACTATGGCCTATGTTATTAGATAAAAGAAGAGCACCCCTCCAGCTCGGGTGGAGTCCGTCTCTCTTCAGTAAACCAGGCTCTCCCCAAAACGTAGGCCAATTATTAATAAACCCTATGCTATTTGATGTACACCACTCAGTAAGCCAGCGATTTAGCGACGTTAATCTACTGTAGATTTCGTCACTTCTATGAGCTGGGAGGGGACCAGAGACTATTACTTCCCGACACATCTCGTTTGCCAATTTACACAACGAGACAAAATTTGTTTTAGTGATCTCCGATTGCCTCAACCGGACATCATTAGCGCCGACGTGGATAACAATTTTGGAAAATCTACGTTTACTTTTAGCCAGCGCTTTTAAATTGGATTCAATGTCGGTAGCTCTAGCCCCCGGAATACAATTGACTATGGTCGCCGGAGACGCTATTCTCACGTTTCGAAGAATGGAATCGCCAATGATAAGAGCTTTCTCTTTTTCCTCAATAGGTGTGAGTGGGGAGAACCTATTTGAAACGTGAGTTGGGTGGTGTACGGCCGACTTAGGCCGACAACCATGTCCCCGCCGAACCGTGACAAACTGGCCGTGCTGCGTCGGCTCTTCTGCTGGTGCGATGGGAGAGGCGCTCACAGGTGCATCCGGCATGGCTACACACGACTGAATAAAACTCTCATGATCTTTAAGCTCTCTGAGAGTCCGTTTGCGGGCCTCTAACTCAACTATTCTCTCCGCCAACGCTAAATTAAGCTCACACTTATGGCATGTAAAATTATCATTAACAGTAACATCAGCAGGAGAGCTAAGATGATACATGCTACAACCAGAGCAAGAAAGGAGGGGAGAGGAAGCAGCCATCGTTTGTGCTTACCTTATAAGTTGATGAGATAGGAGTAACCGAAAAAGATTAAAAAAATAGAAAGGAGTTTTGTATTTAAACCAGTATAAAGATGCAGAAAATGCGGGCAGTAAAATTTGGAGCAGCGGTGACTAGAGCGCGCGTCGCGTTCAAACAGCAAACAGGAAACAGGTATGATACGCAGACGCCTGCAATGATGTCTATTGCTGTATTACTGCACTGATCTTGTGCGCTAACTATGATTGTTCTTACCTTGTATTAATGCACATCTTGTAAGTCGCTCTGGATAAGAGTGTCTGCTAAATGCTTAAAATGTTAAATGTAAAAAATAAAGTATATTCATACATGTTTATATATGACCACACTTAGATCCTATATTCATACATGTTTAAATGTGACCATACCTAGATCCTATATTCATACATGTTTATGTATGGTCATATTTGGTCCTGTATTTGTGTATTCCTTTTATATTTGAGTCATAGTTACAATTTATTACAACAGTCTTGTGTCAGGAATGGTACCGGAAAACCAGGCGCGGACACAGAAATGCAATAATGTATTTTATTGCGTAAACAGGCGATGGTCACACAGGAGTAATCAGAGCAATACAGAGATCCAAAGAGTGGTCGGGGACAGGCAAAGTTCGTTCCAGGCTTCAGTAGTGTCAGGGGCAGGCATGGCGTAGTCAGTGGGCAGGCGGAGGTCGATACCGGGAAATCAGTCCAGGGAACACAGAGAGGAGCAGGGCAGGAACCACGAGGAGCACGAACAGGAGGATCGGGAACAAGACTAAGATACAGACGAACACGGGAGCATAAACAAGAGCACGAACAAAAACACGATGAAACAAAACACGGGAAAACTGAAAACGCTGGAGAGTTGTGTAGGCATACGCAAAGCACAAGACAATCTGGCAACGAACATGGGAAAACACACAGCTTAAATACATTTAGACATAACAAGAAACAATCAGGAATAAACACGAATGCAGCTGACTGCAATCAGACACGAGGAAATAAGTGAAAACGATAATACAATAACGAGACAGTCAGGAAATGAACATGGGAAACGAACAGCTAACTACATCAGACATAATGAGAAACAGGTGAAACTGATAATACACTGACGAGACTAGAACAGGTAAGCGAAAGTAAAAACACGGACCAGACAACTAGGAAAACATGGAAAAAACTACAAACCCTTAATTACGGGAAACACGAACACGAGACGTGACACTTCTGCACATACATTGTAAGTTTATAACACTGCAAATGCATTAATTAAATGTTTAGATTTTCATGGTAGTATTTCATTTATCACATCAGTGTGTGAGTTGTCCTCAGTAGAATATACATTTGATGCATGTGTGTATAATCTTGAGAAGATTTCACATAGTTTTGAATGCATTGTTTAATTTGCAACAAGTTTGAGGAGATTTGCCAAAATTGTTTACGGATTGAGTTTTGTGTTTATTGAGTCATAGTTTCAGGAAAGGTGTTTAAACTATTGAAAAACTATAATGTGTGTTTACTCAATTCTAGCTCATAGCTTTCAGGGAGATCAGCAAGCGACTCGGCACTTATTACACATTGACCGGTGTCATTCACATTTCACACATTCACTGCATAATAAACAAGTCTGTGCCATCTCTGACCCAAACATCGCCTTGTCTTGGTGTGCCTGTTCACATCTTGTTGCGCCTATCCTGCTGTTGTAATACTTAGCTAAGTACTATGCAACAGTATACTCAAGAAGTGATGTGGATACTCTGTAGGAAGTTTCTTATATAAGGAGACATACACACACAATGTCACTGTCCGTTCAGGTGTGACGACTGAGATATAAACATAAGCTGACCCCCTCAACAATAATTAGTGGAAACCATGTTAGCCAACCCCCATCAGAACACAAAGGATACCCTCACTCATAAAGTAGAACTCCCCGTTCACAATATAAACAGAGAAATTAGAATTCAGGCACAAATAGAAGGTCAGGGACAGCAACAACATATCTCCCCTATCGCGTGCAGAGCACAACGGAGCAATGTAGCGGTGTGCGGGGGGGACAGTATTTCACCAGACCCTTCCCTATCACAGCAGAAACTGATTCACACCAATACAAATGGTATCACAGACACAAGTGATTTGTCACCCCAACCAGACACACACAGAAAAGGAAATTGGGATCGTCAAGGTGAGTAACCATGCAACACCTGATCCCTTTACAGATTTGCTGTGGTGCGGTCCCCATGTGGAAGATGGAGGAGGGACCACGTCTGTTCTCGGTACTCCCAACACAAAGAGTGGACGGGGTGGAATGATGAATGGGAACATAAAGGAAAATAAAATTCCATGTTCGTCTCCCAAGCTGAGCCCCCCTAACACTAGGGAGTGCATGGAGGACTTTCCAGCGCCAGAGGACGAGAGAGAGAACTCTGAATCGGGGCCTCTTCAAAAACCTTTTCGCCACCCAAATACACAACATAAAATAGCAGATTGGACATTACAAATTATTAAACATAGTCATTATAGGGGATTCAAATCTCAGCAGAATCCCCTACTTCACAAACACATCCATACAAATTGACAGCTTTCCCGGAGCCAATTTTCTCCACATTGGCGAGATTCTTGAAAAATTACAACCCAACCCACACACCCAGAAAGTCATATTATCGGTAGGTATAAATAATAAGGACCAACAACCATATAAAACAGCCATAAAACAACTACAACAGATGTGGAGGGCGGCTAAGGGGGCCTTCCCCAACGCCACAATATACACACACATCATCCATTTCTCAGATCTACTTACCATAACACAACAAAACAATTTACAGATGATCAATAATCACATCATAAATAATGGACAGTGCCCATCTGAAATTAATAAATTGAGGTTTCAGGTGGAGTCCAGGGACCACATTCACTGGACGGGACCAACAGCACTACAGATTTTAGATTTTTGGCTGGACCAGTTTAAGTTGTAAAATTGGAAAAGTGCACACCTATACACCTGATGCATTCCAAGATGGCAGCCAGTCAGTCTACTGTTTGTGTGTCAGTCCCCAAGGTCTGAGTTTATGTTTTAGTTTGATGTTGTATAGCCTACTATTCTGCCTGAAGAAAGTGGTACTACCTAAAGAACAAACATTTCACTTCAAGTTTGCAGCTTTAAAGAAAACTTTTTTAATTTTTTAAATAAATTTGAAAGATATCCTAACTCGGGCTGACTCGTGGCCTGCTGATTGATTGTGACCTACTCTCTCGGGGCCTACCTGAGACCGCGTCTACACTACAGCTGCTGGAGTACAGCACCTATTGGGGCTCGCTAGCACTGCATCGGGTGCTTGTCTGAAAATCATCTGGGCAGTTGGGGTAGCTGAATTCCCAGGATGGAATAACTAAAAATCCTAGGATTGCTAGTCTACACTGTTGAACTTTATTTTACATATTTATGAAGTCTTGCTCTTTCATCCGCTGGATTACAATCTTGAAGTGCCTGGTTTTAGCTGCTGTAAGTCGATTGTAGGCTAATCGATTTTGTAGTCCAGAACGCGGTGGTGAGGTTGCCAGATTGGCAGATCTCTGTGTAATATTTAGTACTGCTGTAAGCAGGTCCCATCCCTATGGGCACCCGGCAGCCACTCCTTGCGGTCTCGCCTCTTCTCTGTCCTGATCCCTCGCTGGTGGAACGACCTTCCACAATCGGTCAGGACCGCAGAATCACTTGCGATCTTCCGCAAGAGACTCAAAACCCACCTCTTCAGACTCCACTACCACTGAACTCTGTCCATCTAGCTAAATTGTCGTCACCACTGTTTACTTGCTCTACACCAGGCTTACTCAACAGGCGGCCGGCAGGCCGCATACGGCCCGTGAACCTTTATTTTGTGGCCCCCAACATGCCTGGTTATGAATGTATAATCATTATAATTAGCTTCAAGGGAACTTGAAACCTTTTGTTACCCTTGACAACGGGAAAGTTAACGATAGCCTATTTATCGCGAGAGCTCATCTGTCGACTCAAGCCGGTAAAATATTTTGCACCTTAATCGATGATGGCAACAAAGAAAAGAAAAGTGGATGATGAAAACAGGGTTTTGAAAACTTTTTTGCAAAGTTTATTTACCCACATAGGCCAACTGTGGTTTTTCTTTACTCAAATGGAGAATATTTTTTTTCCATATTCAATGATGCAGGGCTCGAAACTGCCACCAATTTGGTGGCATTTGCCACTGAAAACCTGCCCAGTGCCACTAAAAAAAATAACCAGTGGCAATGTTGCCACTAGAATGTTTTTTTTTTTTTTAATTTATTTTTTATCCTAAAGTAATATTTTGGTCAAACAGTTGGACGATTTTGTTTGATTATTTGATCTCACATTGATCTTGTTATGTCGGTTAAGTTGTGTTTATGTCTGTTGTCTTGGCGACTATTTAGGCTACATGAGGTCTGGGCGGAGCCCGTCCGTTCGGGCGGCATTTCTTTCAAGTTTTCCCGAGTCCCGCGCAAAGTAGCAAGAGTCAGACACAACGTTAGAGCAAGCTAGGTCATCATTGCCGATCACAAAACCATAGCCTATGAAGAATAATGAAGCGCATCGATACGTTTTTCGTGAAGAAAAATGCCCCACCACCACCACCTGAGGTTAGACCAGACGCAGAAATAGATTCAGAATCCGATGAGCAGTCACAGCCGGCAGAACAGGAATCCGAGGTAACCGAGCAGCCACCCTCCGCTAAAAAGCCAAGATGTAGACCTAACTCGAGATTTCGCCCTGAGTGGCTTAAAGAGTTCACATGGCTAAGGTACGAGAAACAGTACATATATTTTCCTGTTGTGTACTGCAAACAATGCGGGCCGACTGTTGCAGGCAGTAGCAAACTTGCGTCTGTAGCAACCCGTTTTAAACGCGACCCCCTCGCTATCCACGGCAAAAGCCACAAGCACATACAGTGCCGCGACAGGTGCATCGCGAGCGCTGCTGCCCCTCTCCCCGCAGCGCTCCATCGGCCAGAAGCAGCGGCCCGATCACAACAAGAGGCAGAGATGATCGTTAAGTTCAACACCGCATACAACATTGCAAAGGAGGAAATGCCGTTCACTAAATTTAGGTCACAGATACTGCTCCAAAAGAAGAATGGTTTGAATGTAAAAGAGGGTTCTCTTCTCAGAAGAGAATCAAATCAGACATCAGAGCATCTCTTAACATAGACACAGTGGAAGACCTTATTAGAATCAGAATTGAGGGGCCTAGTTTGGAGGACTTCGATGCCAGGGAAAGTGTGAAGACCTGGTTCACCCAGGGAGAAAGGGCAAGAAGGCCAAATTATATGGGTTGGCCATCTGCAGACCATGGGGCTTCTGGGGATCTCCTGTAAAGGGGACAGGGCAGGGGACTTTTAAGTAGATCTCCAGGCTATTTTTTTCCCCACAGAGAGTGATAGGGAGAGGGAGAAAGACAGAGCGAGAGAGTGAAGGCAATCCTCAGTATTCATGCGATTGATAAAGTTGTTTTATGTATCTATTTATTTTATGTTAATTTGTTATTGAACTATATGCACTTCTGAGTTTAGTATGAATAAAATCTCATTGCTGTTGCACCTTATTACCGCCTAAAAAATTTTTTTACGTACATTTACCTCCAAAATGTTGTGCCACCAAATTATGTGCCACTGCCACTAACAGAAAAACTTAGTGGCAACTGTGCCACCAGTGTAAAATGTTAGTGTTGAGCCCTGTGATGCTTTGCGATGCATTAAAAAATAATAGCAAGACAAACTTTATTTACCCACATAACTGATTTGTTACTCAAATTGAGAATATTTTTTTAATATTCCATGATGCTTTGGAATGCATAAAAATGACTAGCAAGACTATGCAGCATATTAAACAGCAGTATTAAATACAGTGAATACAATTGTTCAAATATCTTAATAATAAGTTGTGGCATCTGTTGTGGTTTAAATGTGGCCCTCTTGGCCTCTGAAGTTGAGTACCCCTGCTCTACACCATACAACACTATACTTAAATAAATAATTTTTTAAAATTAAAATAAAAAACCCCTAACATTTTCATAACCCTGACCGCTGATCGTAACCCCAACCCCAACCCTCCACCAAACCCCAATCCCAACATGGACCAAGTATCCCATCATTTGAATTATGCCCTGGTACAACATTTCCAGTTACATCCACTACCCCATTTTCAGACAATAGGCCTGGAGTCGAATGCTCTCGGGACGAAACTCAAGCGGAGGAGAGCAGAAACGAGAGAGATAACAAATTACAAACTGTCACGTCGTAGGGGCTTAAGGAAAGAAAAAGTGAGAGAGGAAAAAGCGAATGGATCTGAGGTGGAGAGGAGCCCCACGCCCGCCTGTGCCAGTCCCCCCCTGTCCCCCCTTTTCCTTTTTAGCACTTACAGGAGAGACCCAGGAGCGGGGAGGAGCAATCAATGAAGCATTTAATAAAATAATAACATGATTTCTGATTTTGAGTGTTTTCTTCTAATTTGTGCATGCTTCTTTCTTCTTCTATTTATGATTGTGTGTGTGGTGTTTAATTATGATTTTTTTATGGGTTATGGTATTTGAGCACTTCCTTACGCATGCACTTATACGCACTTAACATCTTAAAATGTGGTTTTATTACATGAATTTCATATCCATTTATTTATTTCTATATTTATTTATTGATATATGCATTTATATGTCGCTCAAGTAATTAACTCCTAACCTAACCTGGGCCGTGCCACTGGAGTGCCTTCCCCTCAGATTTACATGCATGATTGTTTAGACTTTAGAAAAGGAAAGGGAGGAGATCCCAGCCCGAAAAAAGAAAAAGGAAAAAAATACAAACTGACCAATAGGGCACAGACTAATACATTGGACCAATAAAAAACAAGATCTAGTCAAATCTGCCCTATAGGCTTGCAGGCAGGGGGCGGAGACAATAGAGAGAGCAGTTGGGCTGTCTATGTAAACAGAACTTCTGCCGATAGTTCTCGAGAAATGTTTTCCTAGTCCTCTGACGAAGCATAGACGCGAAACGTTAGGACGGTTTTTTCTTTCCTTTTTTTGTTTCTTTTGTTTCCCGAAATAATATTAAGCTAAAGCAGTGAATCTTTTTTTATTGATAAATTGTTTGTCTTGATTTTAAGAAATGTAATGTTAATAAAACAAATATTTTAGTCTGGTTGGGTGAGGGCCTGAGGCCTAGGGAAGACCTGAGTGTGCAACATCTGAGAAGGAAAACACGCCTTTGGGACAACAATACCATCTACCCTCCCGGGAGTAGGACATATTGCTTGTGTAATAACTGCTTCTCTTGGGACTTGAGTTTCTTGAAATAGCGTCAGAAACAACGACAGCAATACCACGCCGTGATACATCGTGCCAGGAGGGCCCACAACCTCAAACCCCCCCCGAGATCCAGAGCGGCGCGGATTGGGTGAGCGTCCCAAGTTTGGGCCTTCTCCTCTGTGTCTTGCTGTACTGGGTTATTGGGTTTCCGAGGCCAACCAGGTTGAATGATGTTTTGTGGAAATAGATTCGCTGTTTTAGCTGAACGGGAAAATACAAAAATGTAGCTGAACGTATCTGACACGGGCCCACGCACACACATCGTTTTCTTCCTCCCAACAACAGATCACTAACCCTACACACGCACCAGTTTCTTCCCCTCAACATCAGACCAGCAACCAGGCACACAAAGCTATGACCAGGAATGATTTCAAGTTAGTTCAGGCCATACACCATTTAGAAACTATAGAAACAGCATTAGCCACCAATACCCTTCCTACACAGTAAATTCCCTAGTGTCAAATCTGCAGTGTCAAAGTATGTTGACTCTTTTTGAGTTATTCCAACAACATCTGGAGTAAAACGCCCCCCAGTGTTGGTGAAAATACTCAGAGTTAACAGGTGGTGTCAGAAGAACTCTAGAAAGCTCCGCCCACCTCCTCCACCCAACTTCCCCACAAACGGACCACAATTTTCATCCCGCCACTTTCTTCCAGAGATCCATGCTTTCTTCGCATCAGGAGACTGAGGTATGCAAAATTTGCCCATTACATCAATTATTTGGTAACTACAGAAACAGCATAGAATTGTTTCATATTCATATCATTTAAGTTAGCTAAATGATGCAGAGAAATGATGCAGGTCGTAAATTTGGGTAATGTTTTTCGTGTGCTCCGATTTGTCTATTAAGCTGGCTGGCTAGCTAGCTACACTAAAGCTAACGCTATCTAGCTGGCTGGCTGGCTGGCGGTCGAGCTAGTGCTAGCCATTAGCTAGCAAGTGCAAGCCCCACCACAGTCGTGACGTTAATGTCGTTGGAAATCCGTGTTGTCAACGTGATGAGGGATTATTCCATAACTGCCATAACAGATACCTAACTGGAGCACATGGCTCAAGGTTAGCTGTCAATGTTAGCTTGGCTACCATTAGTTATCTGCAATCCAACAAAGTTGGCCTTTGCTGTAAAGCTGTTAGGTTGAAATGCATGTAATTATTACTATACACATTTTGTTCTTGTTAATTGTAGTAATAATGTGCAACATGAATGTGCTTATGCTGTCTGTAGATTCGCTGCAAGCATGCTCCTGAAAGCAAAACTGGGCGATGTCCAGAGATTTGTTAGAGTAGCTGAGCCAGCTAATCTAACAGAGTTCTTGGATGCAGGTAAGAAATTGAACAATGCACAATAATGCCATATTTAACAGTAGCTAATTCTTTATTCTGTTCTGGGATAGTATTCTGGGATACTGAAAATTATGGGAATTCAAGTCCTCATGATATGCTCAGGCTATCCACTAGATGGAGCTCTAGGGTACATCTACTTGTATTGCACATGGCAGGTTAAGCCTCTACCCAGCAGATAACCTGACTCCCCTCACAGGGTTCAAAGCTGCGACTAAAACACTCGCATTTGCGACCTTTAAAAAAAAAAAAACCTAACATCTCATTGGGTCGCATTTATGCCACTAAAAAAATCCAACCAAAAAGGCTTGTTTAACAGTGATCATTGTGCAAATATCTGCAAATGTGTGCAGTGTGCTGATCTACACATCATGTGGTTTGTTTCCAGAGGAGATGTGTACGCATAGGCGCCGATATCTGTTTCTGTACGCTCTCAAACACGAGTTGCGCCCTGTTCGATAACAGAGTGTGCGTTCGTAAAGTCGCTCTGGAAATCGGATCGGCACACGTGGAACCGAATGCCTATTGTGGTGTTAGATTTCAAGAGCGACTTTACGAACGCACCTTCTCCGATAGATACACACGGGCGGAAGTGATTTTTGGTGAAAATCTGAAACAGCGACCCCACAGAGGGGTAAAGTATGGATAGGGTACTGCAGTTGCCAATGCAATCCTATGAGAATTCAGCTGTAGTTAGCCAACTTTTGAGATCATCCGACATGAACTGGGGACGATATTTATTGCAATAAAAATATGTTTTCAAATGTATGTTGTCTCCTTATTAGCATACTTTTTTGTTATCTCATTAGATGATGTGTATTATATTTATTTTCCCACTCGAATGGGTTACCTGAAATGCTAAGAGATCATTACAGACAGATCAAAGGAGTCGCATTTCACTAACGTCACCATATTTTTATATATATTTTTTTATCGACTTTGTTTTGAACAGTCTGTATTTTTAACATGTCACAGGCTTACATACAGTCTCTACCTGCCATATAATGCTTCAGCTTAACTTCTTATCTCACGAATGCTAACGATTTCGAGACACAGATGGAGTGATTTTATATTTATTGTGGGTTGTCTATTGAAATGACAGCTATTTTTCATTAAAAACGACAAACCAAAGATATGGAAAACTTTATTAGAACACAATAAAAATAACTACAGCCTCAGTGGTAAACCGGTGAAAACAGGGTGTTTTTAGGAAAACTCATAGGATTGCATTGGCAACTGCAGTACCCTATCCATACTTTACCCCTCTGTGGGGTCGCTGTTTCAAAGATCACTTCCGCCCGTGTGTATCTATACGCATAGCACGCTGTTCATAAGGGTGTGTTTGTAAAGTCGCTCTGGAAATCTGATCGGCTTGTCCCGCTGATTTTAACTAATTTAAGAGTACAGTATAAAGAAAACAGTTCAGTGTTTCTTCAGAAAAAAATTGAATGTTAAATAATTTTGCACTTTATTTCTCTCAAGTAAGGAGAGTGTTCAGCACTGGATGAATGTTAAATAATTTTGCACTTTATTTCTCTCAAGTAAGGAGAGTGTTCAGCACCGGATGAATGCTAAATAATTTTGCACTTTATTTCTCTCAAGTAAGGAGAGTGTTCAGCACTGGTTCTCCCAGTGCCGAAGGACCAGGCCAAAGAGCTGATGTCCAATATATGTGACTGTTTTGTTTCTTTTATACATGTTTTTCTGTACTGTACATCACATATTATTGCACGATTTATAATGTGTAATGTTTTAAAAGTACAGTAGAGAAGTGTCAGTGTTTCAAAAGAATAACATCATTTTTGTACTTTATTTCTCTCAAGTCACAATCTATCTTGGATCAATTGAAGAAAATCGAATTTAAGACGGGTAGTCATCAGCCTCTTCTGCATGGAATGCGAGTTAGCCTATGGGAAAAAGTGTGCTACCAAATCTGTGCTGGCGCTACCAACTGAAAAAGTTGGTAGCGCCAGCGCCGCCAGTGGAAAATGTTAGTTTTGAACCTCATGTCATCCTCAACTTTTTTTCTTATAAATATACATGTCTTCTATGTTCCCTCCTGCCGGTTTCCTAGCGTTTGCAAGGTTTGGTGTCCCAGCTGTAACTGAAGGTGTCAAGGTTGTAGACAGCTCAGGGACTGAGTTGGATGAGGATGTTTTTGAGGAGATCGTGAAGGATGCCTCATATGGGGTGCTAACCATCAAATATGACACAGGTTTGACTTTCAGTTAAACTTATAATTTTATTTAATGGATGGATGGATATATTACGTGTTATGTGAAACTACATTCACTACATAAAGGATGAGTTCATGAGGTAACTGTACTTCTCCAATCAGAATTAGAGTGTGGCTTCATGGGAGCTTCTCCTGAGCAGTCCAAACCATCATCCCTTGATACGTCTGACTCGCACGATACAGACATCGTCGATAGCCCTCCCAGAAAACGCCAGAGGCTGGATGCAGAAGCTAAGCATGTAAGAGCTGATACGCAAACACACATGCTTTTTTGTGACACAATTTATTCCTGAGTATTATTTCCAGCATTGAAGTTAACTTTGATTTGCAGTGGATAATGTATATAATCCTAACATGCATTATTTTGTATTCTGTTTTTAAGTTGGTGGAATCCATTCTTACCAAGAAGCCTGGTGGAGAGCGCATTATAAATGAGTACAATCGAACCAAGTCCTTGGTGGATGAAAGCAGAAGGAAAATGGTGAACATACTGGCTGCTGACCTGACAGAAAATAATGGGTAATTTACTAATTGGTTTTAGCTGGTCCTTGTGTTCTCAATCTAGCTTGATTTGAAATCTAAATCAAATGTGTTAAATGGACTGCACTTGCACTTTCATCCGAAGCACTGCAAGGGCTTTTCATTCAGCCATTCATACACACATTCACACACCAATGGTGGCTAGCTGCCATTTAAGGTGCCAGCCTGCTCATTGGGAGCAATAATCTTTCACAAAGACACATGACTGAGAAATAATTTCTTCTTTAATCTCACAGTACATCACCACCCAGACACCTGAGGGAAACGTATGCCAGAGGAATTGTGAGCTTATTCCCCTACCTAAGTGACCCTCACTCAAAGAATGGCTATGTGAGTTGCACACAGTAATGGTTGTGGCTATGTTAAATGCAATATTGATGTTACGGTACATGTGGGAAACCGGGACAGGGACATGTTCAGATGACCCGTCGAACCGACATCTGAAATGAGCCGACATCTGAACATAAGCCGCCTGACGGGACGTGTGAATGGACAGCGTAAAAACACGCGCGCGATCGTAAATGGCCCGTCGTACTGGCGTGTGGTGTGTGTGCAGCTAAACAAGTATCTAAATGCCGCGGCAGTGGGACTGGCTTGATATTGGTGTTCTCACAGGTGTTGCAGATGAGTTAGCCTAATCGGTGGCAGGAACACACACTCACAATTCAATGAACAAGGCAGTAAGTAGGTCTGCAGTTTCTTCAAGTCCATTCAGTAAACACCCACAGACCGTTAAATACAAGATTAAAAATACAAAAATACAAAAGATAATAGGCTAAATACATTTCAAAACAACTAGGCTATAGCAATCGCTGAGCGCATCAGGTTTTTTACACCGTTCATATATCAGATCAAGCTGAATAGTTGGCAAAAAAATTGGATACAGGTGGTGATCACTTAAAGGAACGGGGTCATATTAAATTCCTCATTCATGCCAGTTGGGAACATTGTCTTTAACTGATTAATCCAAAAACATTCACGTTGTAACAGTAAGTTCTCATAACCTACGGTTAAGCCATACCTTTTCAATTACGATACACTTGCGATGCCCTACTTTGTGACCATGTTCATAGAAATGCCGTGCCACGGTGTGAGGTGATATCTGCCCGTTTAATGCTGTGTTCATTAAGTCTGATTTTCAACTTGCGAGATGTTTGGCCAATGTAGTATTTCTGCTGCTACAAGCTTGCATTCTGGCCACATAGAAACAAGCTCCTTTATTACATTGTTTGCAAATTCTCTGCCATTATCGCTTTGCAATATCTGTGGTGGTGCCCCTTTGTCACTGAAGATATGCAGCAAATGATGGGACACCTCTTCCGCAGTCTTTGTTTTGAGAGCGCGGACAGACAAACTTGGTGTACCCTTTGTATCCCTAGCGATGAACCAATTCCCACATATGCAGACATGGCACGTCTGTCATTGTCATGCACCTTACCTGACGACAGTCCGCCCGGCGATAGCAGAGTAAACCAGTTAACTTTCTATCGATGTCTTCATCTCTACCACAACATCCACATGCATATTGAAACAATAAATGCTTGTCAAATATTATTATGCGTTTATTCTGCTTAAAACAGTTGATAGGGCAGGTTATCTAAATATCTAATATTGTATGCAGGGTCTATGTTAAGATATAACACACAAAATGTCACTATCGTCCATAAACACACGCCTGTACTTTTACTTAAGTAGTACTCTCTTTATAATTAACTGCAAGGAGATCGAAATGTGCAAATCTTCACTTTAATATCGTCCATAAACACACGCCTGTACACACCGCTCGCGGCATTTAGATACTTGTTTAACTGCACACACACGCCAGTACGACGGGCAATTTACGATTGCGCGCGTGCATTACGCTGTCCATTCCCACATGTCCCGTCAGGCCGGCTTATGTTCAGATGTCCCGGCTCATGTTCAGATGTCCCGGTAACATTGATACATTTTGAATCCTAACAGTATATTTTTCACCTTTTAATGTGTTTCTGCTATGCCTTCACCCTCCAAGGAGCATTATTATGATGGCGAGAGTGGCACTGGTTACTTGGCCTGGAGGATTAAAACCATCCAGAGATGCAGTGCTAAAGACAGACGAACACTCTTTGAAGGTAACCCTGAAATGATACCGGAAAAATGTAGGGAACAAACCAGTTACAAGATCAGTGATTGCATTTGTTGCACATAATGTTTTCCCAGACAACAGTTAACAGCATTTTTCCCATGGGGCATGGTATGCAGTGCATACAAGTCATGACACTCACTCACTTATGGACATTTAGTCACTAGGCCACTAAAGCACACCACTATGAATGGAGAGGCCCGTCCATCCATGCCCTTTTTCTTAAAAAATTAGAACAAAGAAAGTGTTTTTGAAATGTTCATGGTTGTCACGAGTATTGATACAATTTTCCAATATTGTTCAGCATCAGCTGCAGGAGCATCTGGCGAAGGCATGTCTGGGGGACCAACTGTCCGACGACAGTGCCAGTTTGTTCCAGAGACTGCCCTGAGTGAAGATGAGTGCAAGGAAGCGATTTCACTGATGAAACATTCAGCGGATGAGGACATCGTCAAGAACAAGATGAAGCTGACCTTTGACTATCGCCGCAACATGATCCTCGACCCCCAGCAGTCTTGCAACATACTGTTTGAGTTTCCACGTTTCAAAGACGTCAAAGGCTTGGTAATTATGTCACTATTTTGTGTTATGACGTTTAGACAGTATATGAGTATTGTATTAATCATTTACAGTAGCACCTGTACTTCGGTTCGCTGTGAAATCCTGAAATTGTCACCCAACATGTCCACTCCAGGTTGAACAGGACTTCGTCCTGATGTTTGGAGAGGGTGTATCAGGAAGCTTCTGGAGAAGTGGCCGACCGCATACAAGAAAAAGATCATCCAAGAATGCCGGAAGCTTCCATCCACCAGTGAGCTTGAAGAACTCCTCTTGACAGCGGATCCTCCTGAGGATAGCACTGAGAGGGATGCTGACTTTGGTGAGATGCCTTAAAGCATACTGTTGTTTTATTGCACTCATCGACTTCTGTGACAAATTTTGTATAGTCATCCAGTCTCAAATTACCTTCCTGTTCACTTTTATGAGAGAGTGCATCCAAACTTTGGACTGGTACTGTATTTTGAACAAAACCTCAAAAGCACTGAAGTGTTTGAGCTGAGCTGTAGTCGAATGATTTTTTTAGAGCTTATGAAATAGAACTGCTGTATTTTTTTGTTTTGTTAAAATGCTGCTGATATTGCAGGTGGACTGAACTGTGTTGATGGTCCATATAATCTTGTTAACATCAAACTTGTGTTGTTACAGGCTGGGACAGTGATCTCTCATCAGTCTTCCTCCTTTTGCACCTGATTCCACCCTCTGCTCAGGGTCGGAGGAAACCAGGGAAGGTGTCGGCGTCCCAAGCAGAGAAGCATCTTGTGGTCTTCAAGAAGGTTTGTATTGTTTTGTAATGTATGATGAACATTTTTGATTATAATAGTACAGATGTGTAATTTGTATAGTCTCTCCTAATGTATAATGCATATTTTTGATTATAATGGTACAGAGTAGACAAGTAATTTGGATCGCCTCTGCTTGTATGTTTGTTTTCCCAGTCTGGAACAAGCATCCAAGAGCATCTCGACGCCATCACTACCAGCAGTCAGCCCTATCTCTTGGCTGTTGGAGCTAGGAAGAATGCCGTCCACCAGTTCTTCATTGTCCTTGACAAGAATGCCATACCCTGCAGGTCGACCTCTTGTCTTGGTGCGTTTGATGAACTATTTAAGGCACATTTTGTGTTTGGCACATCATACAACCCCATGCTCCGCAACATGTACACGTTCATTCAGACCACTGTGTACAACATTGATGTTGGGAAAGTCAAGGAGAGTCCTTGGGTTGCAGAGGTTAGGGTGAGGTTGCTTCATTAGTGCTTGAAGATTCTCCAGCATGAAGTGTTTTGTTTGTCAGGCTGAGTTAAGTAGTTCAAATATGCTTGTTAGGCATTTGCGTTTAGTTCATGGTTACTTTCCTGGAAAAGATCTTCACCTTAAATGTGTTCAGACTGGATGTGGCTCTGTGTTTGGAACATTCTCTGGCTTTAGGAAACATTTAAACACCAAACATACTGAGTATTTTGATGAACAGGCTGATACTGATAATGTAAGCAGTGCAGGAGAGGCGATGATAGCTCATAGAGATGAGACAGCCACAACATCAGTTGTTGATGAGATGGACACAACATCTGAACTGATGAGGAAGTCTAATAGGAACACTCTAGATATGTGTGCCACTGCCGTCGCCCAACTCAAGGCAGCTGGATTAAGTCAGTGTACTGTAAATAGTTTTGTCTCATCCATGGAAGAAGTGGTCTCTGAGATTCATTGTCAGGCGGAAGATGCAGCTTTACAGTGCTTATCTGCACAGGACACAGAAAATAAGAGCAAAATAAAACTAGCATTCGAAAAGTTGAAAACCCATTCACATACTTAAATTCAGAAGCTAAACGAAACAAACACTTCAGAGACAGATGGGGAAATGTTGAGCCTATTGAAAAGGTGCTTGGTACAAGATTTGACAGCAGAAGAAACAGAACTGCTGGGACATATGACCAGGTTATTGTAACTGATAAGTTTGCTTATGTTCCTATTTTGGAAACATTGAAGATTATTTTTCAAAACTCAGAACTTGTTCAAGACATGTTGAAGCCCAGGTACATGCCCAAGGAAGGTGTGTTTGCAGACTTGAGAGATGCTACCTATTTTAAAGAAAGTCCCCTATTTTCTATAGAAAAGATTCCTTGCGGATTCAGATTTTTATGACGACTTTGAAACTGCGAATCCCCTGGGTTCTAAAAAGGGTATACACCAATTAGGTGCTATATATTTCACTTTACGGAATTTCCCCCCAATCTATAATTCCGCTTTGATTAATATTCATTTGGTTGCTCTTTTCCATGCACAGGACATCAAGCGTTATGGCTTTAATTCTATACTTGAGCCATTTATCAATGATGTTAAAGTGCTTGAGACAGAGGACTGACTTTTCCCATGTTTAAACATGTGATTTATGGTACAATAATTCAGGTCACTGGGGATAATCTTGGTTTGCATGGTCTGTTTGGGTTTGTAGAGTCATTTTCAGCTCGATATTGCTGTCGTTTCTGTCTCCTTGAGAAAGCTTCTTTTCAAACTGTGTTCTGTGAAGATAATCCGGAAGTTGTACTAAGAACTGTTGAAATGCATGCACAACACTGTCAAACTGTACAAACAGATCCTACGCTACCTCATGTGTATGGTGTCAAACACAGTTGCCTGTTGAATTCCTGCAGTACTACAACACAGCCAACAATTTTTCTGTAGATATCATGCATGATATTTTGGAAGGGTTGCTCAGTTTGAGGTGAAGCTTGTACTGCAGTACATTCAGGAGAACTTCCTAACTGTTGAAGAATTGGCTGGTAGAATACACTCCTATGACTATGGTTACAATCAGCAGCGAAACCGTCCGCCAAGAGTAAAGTTGCTGGATGGAAGTAATGATTTGGGTTTGAATGCCATACAGTCTTGGTGCTTGTTGCGCAACATGCCATTGCTTTTTGGTGATTTAATACAGACAGGTGATAAGTACTGGCATCTTCTGCTTTTGCTCCTACAGATTGTTAACATTATATTTTCACCAGTCCTGTCAGAAGGCATGACCACTTATCTCAAACATTTAATCATTGATCACCATCAGCTATTCAAGCAGCTATTTCCTGCAAACAATCTCTTGCCCAAACATCACTTCATGATACATTACCCTCGTAGTATAAGGAACATTGGCCCAATTCTGCACATGTGGTGTATGCGTTATGAAGCCAAACATAATTTCTTCAAGCGGCAATTAAAATGCTTCAAGAACATAACAAAGACATTAGCCAAAAAGCATCAGAGTTGTATGGCATTGCATCGGGAGTCATTTAGCAAGGAAGACTAACGTTAGGTCCAGGAAAGATGGTAGCACTTGGTGATCTTAAAGAAGGTCCAGAGATTGGTTCTAAATTTGGAGATGTAACCAGTTTCTTTTCTGCCAAATGGGTTAAATATGAAGGTACAGAGTACCGCCGTGACTTCATTATCTGCACTGAGGTTGTGTCTGAGATGCCTGTGTTTTGTAAGATCAAGAGTATTGCTGTGAAAGATGACAATGTGTTGCTCTGTGGAAAAGTGATGGAAACCACATGTTTTGATCCTCATTACCATGCCTTTAAGGTCAGGCTGCATCCAGACAAGGTTGTTAAGGTGTTGGATATAAATGAGCTGTTTTACTTCAAACCATACGATGTTCAGGTGAAGTATGGAACAGTAGATGCCTCCTTTTATATTGTTCCATATTGCCATTTTATGGAGACCTGAGAGGTCAATTTTGTTTTTTTTCTCAGCTTGACAAAAAAAAAATGGAGACCTGAGAGGTCAGTGTCAGTTTTAAAATAAAGTTGCTAAATTCATTATTTTGTGATGTGATTTTTTATGGTATATTTAAAAAGTGAAAAACATGTTTAGATTTATTGTTATTTCACTTTATTTTCAAGGTTTCAGAGACAATGCAGTGTAACTCAATTAGAGTTGATTTTGTTATCATAGGAGTAAATAATCAACACTTATGAGAATAATATTTACACTATCCAGAGTTATGTAACCTGTAGTGTTAAGTATAAATTACACTATACAGTGTAGTATTTACACTATCCAGAGTTATTTAACCTGTAGTGTTAAGTATAAATAACACTATAAGGTGTAATATTTACACCTACAGAGTTATTGACACTGTAGTGTTAACTATAAATAACACTATACCGTGTAATATTTACACTATCCAGAGTTGTTCAACCTGTAGTGTTAACTGTAAATAACACTATACAGTGTAATATTTACACTCTCCGGAGTTATTCACATTGTAGTGTTAAGTATAAATAACACTATACAGTGTAAGTCAGTGTTAAACTTTTACTCTATTAAGAGTTAATTTCACTCTGAAATTTTAACACAAGGGCTAGAGTCAATTTAACACTAATTCTGAGTGGGACCAAATACACTCGGGAAGAGTGTTAAATTTAACTCTTTAAGTGTTACTTTGACACTGCAAAATTTACTGTGTATAGGCCTGACTAAACAGGTCAACAAACTCAGATTTCATCAAACCATCATCACCTAATCTCACCACCAGACAACAAGTAGAACAAAACACCAAAAATTGGATGCAAACTAACATGAATATATTATATACACATTACAGTTATTGATTTCCATATGCAAACAATTGACAGACATGACACTGTTGCCCACAATACAGCTGTATTGTGGGCAAAGAACAGGTACAGACACAGATTTAGACAAAGCACAATCACCAATTTACAACAGCGACTGACTAATCGCATAGGCCCAAAACAAAGCAATACTTCACACACGCAGGACAACAGTACACATAGAATTTCACCTGAGCACACAGCACCACAAACCTCGCAACCGCAAACAGTGGTTAACCATTTGGAACCCCTGGACCACTCTGCTCAACCAATAACAATACAACTGACACCAATATCTTTTCCCCAGACCCCTCACAACCAGTACACAACACCACGCACCACACCTCAGGTAGCAACAAAACGCCATTCAAATTTCCAAATGCGGACATCTTCGTTCCAGTCCTGAACCACTCCCCCAACCTTCAACAACATCAATGCCAAAACATCCAGATCAACAGTTACATTGAGTCTCACTGTTATGCACTACACGAAATCCACCAGGATGAATTTTATACAATCTACGATGACATGCATTGGAACAGCTCCATAAGGCGGCCACTGGCAGATTCCCGAATGCGGACATCTACTTCCCAATCCTGAATCACTCTCCCAACCTTCCAAAATACCAATGCCATAACATCAAAATCATCAACAGTCATATTGTCTCTCATTACCAACCACTGTATGAGATTCACACGGAGGAATTTCATACAACCCACGACGACATACACTGGACGACAGCTACAGCTCACAAAATATTCCATTACTGGTGCGAACAGCTAAATTTATAGTACAGGGGGAACTCGTCACTGAGCCCCATACCCACACATCTAACATTGTTAATCTATCCAAAACATTGACTCACAACCGCTCAAAATAAGGACAGGCAGGGGGATCTCAGGAGGGATGTCCACAAATACCACAGAAAACTAAAACTATTGGATCACTTTAACTACCAAAACAATTCGCGACATACACCATTCACCTTACTGTCCACCTGGGAACCGGAAACGGAACAGATAACAGCACCCATAAACCACCTTATTCACAAAGATATTCTGGCCTTAAATAAACTACAGTACATAGATAATAACCCGGACAATTTAAATGAACTGGAAAGAACAGCACTCAGAGAACTACGTCAGAACACAGACATCATCATCAAACCCGCGGACAAAGGTTCAAAAATAGTCATTATGGACAAATTTCAATACATTTATGAAGCTAACAGACAACTGAACAACCCACAGTACTACAAAAAAATAACACGCAACTTAAAGACGCAGACCCAACAGACCATCAGCAGAATCATCTGCACTCTCTATACAAAACACTACATTAACGCCAAACAAAAATTATACCTTTTAGGCCCCGACCCACCCCGTGATAGAATTTTCTACTTGCTACCTAAAATCCATAAGGACCCAACCACGTGGACCATCCCTCATGAGATCCCCCCAGGTAGGCCGATAGTTTCAGACTGCAACAGCGAATCGTACAATATAGCCGAATATATAGATTACTATATCAACCCTCTCTCCACAACTCACAACAGTTACATTCAAGATACATATGATTTCATACATAAACTCAGACCCATAGCCGTTCCCTCCCATGCACTATTATTCACCATGGACATAGACAGTTTATACACAAACATTAACACCTTGGCTGGTCTCGAGGCGCTGAGGGGCGTGTTCCGCAGGTTTCCGGACGACCACCGACCGGACCAGGAGATACTGCAGCTCCTCGAGATCAGCCTCACAACCAATGACTTTTTGTTTAATTCACAATATTATTTACAGGTGGAGGGTACGGCTATGGGTAAGAAATATGCACCCATCTTACGCTAACATTTACATGGCGGAGTGGGAGAGGACAGGGTTGGCCATGTGTCCCCACCTGCCCTTGGTATATTACAGGTACCTGGACGACATCTTTGGCATCTGGACACATGGCACAACAGCATTTGAACACTTCACCCACATTCTCAACACCCACCATCCAACAATAAAAATAAAATACATTATTCATCCCACACAGATAGAGTTTCTGGACACTACTGTTTTTTTCTCCCCCACAACAGCATCCAATCACAAAGCACTACTAACAAGAGTTTTCTTCAAAACCACTGACACACACACACTGCTGCACAAAAGAAGCTTTCACCCCAGACACACATTTAGAGGTATAGTAAAGTCACAGATCATCCGCTTCCTGAGGCTCAGCTCCCAGGAAAACGACTTTCATACAGCCACGCAGACACTATTCACAGCACTGAGGAGTAGAGGTTACTCAAAGAGGTTTTTGCGCACGATAAAAAACCAGACTATGCTGGAGTATCCACAGTACACTCTACAGTGGAACCCAGACCATCAGTTTCATCACTTGGACCTCAATCCCGACCCCAAACCTAACCTTCTTATTTTTTTTCTCTTCTTAGATGTGATGGTTTGCTTTTCTTCCCCCTTTTTTTAATATGTTTGTATTACTATTGCAGAAGGGACATGAAATTGGCTCTGGGAGGGTAACCCAGCTGGGGTGTAAACATATGGGTGAAGGAATATACATTTCCCCCCCCCCTTTTTGCCACTCAGCACATCCTCTGCGCCGTTGAATTTACCACTGGGTGCCCTGACAGACCTAGATTTACTGAAGGTACATAACCCCTCCCCTGAATATAACATATGAGTAGTCTGCCATGGCAGCTGGCTCGGGAATTGGTTGTTGCCAGTGCAAATAAGGCATACATATAAATGCTTCACCAACTCTCACCTCTCAACCTAACCCTAGCCCTGACCTTAACCTGAACCGCACCCTCACCTTGAACCCTACCCGGGACCTTAACCCCACCCCCACCCCGAACCCCACCACGACTCCTAACCTCGACCCTGACCTTAACCGTAACCCCATCCTGACCCCCAGCCCTAAATCTAACCCTACCCGTACCCTGAAGCCTACCCGGAACCCAAACCCGAACCCCAACCCTAAATCTAACCCTTACCGTAACCTGAACCCTACCCCCACCCTGAACCCCAGTCCTAGATCAAACCCTACCCGGAACCCGCACCCCAACCCTAAAGCCAACCTTCTTTTACTCTCCCTTCTTTTAATTTTTTTAACAAAACCAAAACCACAAACGAAACTTTAAAGAAAGAGGTGCAAAGTTTATAAAGGTTTTTTAACCCATTAGGTTTTTATTATTTTTAGAAAAACTACTGTTTTTAAAAGGGGCTCTCTTGGAACTGGGCAAGTTTTATCATTATTGAAAAAAGACGTCCAGACCACCTCCACCCTTTGGGAAACAATAAGATGCCCTTGGGATCCTTTCCCCTTCTCCTTCCCTGTTTGTTTTGAAAGAAAAAAACACCTAACATCTAAAGACCAACACAACAGGATTGGTGAGTACTCCCATCCAAAAAACTTTTTTTCAAGAAGTTTTCAACTGGTGTTTGCCCAAATGAACAGCGTGGGATGGAAGGGGCTCGTTTGGTGGGATTCTTCCCCCAAACAATGAACATTATGAGGATTCCCTAAACTAAGTTTTTCTTTCCCTTTTTTTACTATTGGTTTTATTGGGTTTTAAAGTTTTTTTTTTATCAGGGTTGTAGCCTATTTTATTGTTTTATCTTTTTAATCTTTTTAATGTTTTATTCTTTTACTTTTTACAACTTTTTGACTCTATATTGTAATACTGTCATTTTTGGTATTAGGTTTTAGAGGGGCTCTGTTTTTGGGTGTGTTGGCCATTTTGCCACTGTGGGTCGGCCATTCTGCGACTGGGGGGCGGCCATTTTAAAGGAGATAATATACCAGCCACTTTAAATCTTGGTTTTAGTTTTAAAACCGGTGTTTTCTAAAAATGGCATCATTAATTGGCCCACAGAGACATTTAGGGTCCCACATTTCCACCAAACAAACAACTAGTAAAGACCTGAAACAGACCAAATTGTATTTCAAATTGATACAGGCTGTTCATCATTCAGAAATAGTGGTAAAATCCCTCAAGTCCACATTCCCTCCTGGAATGATGAGGCAGGTGAATAAATTGACAGAATTCATAAAGCCTTCTTCACCCCTGGAAGAGACAACCAAAGAGGTTCATCTGAATACACTAAATTGGATGCAGGGTAACATGCTAATCCTTAGATCACATTATGATAGGGTTATCGCAGATATTTTGGATAAGGTGGATGTGTGGGACCCGGTGGCTATACAGAGGGCAACATTCTGGGCTCGTGTGAGGTATAAACGCAGGTTGACCCCCTCAACGATTACCACAGTAGAGGCGATGTTAGCCAACAATGTAAAAGAGGCCCCTAATAATAATATAACAGAGCCCCCCATCCAGAAGACGAATAGGGGCATTACAATCCAGGCCCAGATTTTAGGCCAGGGACAGCACCAACCCAACTTCCCTAGCTCAGGACTTCCCTCCCCTGTAAGAGACAGAGCACCAGTTAGCAATGTAGCAGTTGTTGGGTGTGATAGCATTCTGTCGGACCCGTCCCTATCACAACAGGACCAAGTGACGCATAACATTACCAACATGATAACATCTGATCCTTCCGCAGATTGTCTATGGGGCGGTCCCCGCGTGGAAGCCGGGGAAGGGACCACACCGATTCTGGGCACTCCCGATATAAAAAGTGGAGGGGGTGGATGATGCAGGGGAACATAAAGGAGAATACATTTCCAGGTTCATCCCCAAAACTGAGCCCCCCTAACACCAGGGATGACACAGAGGATATTCCAACGGTGGTCTCTCCTCGGCAACCGCGCGGTCATGATATAGGACCCGCCCCCCAATTATACAGCACGGTGCTAATGGCCAATACAGCAGAGAATAATACATCAGTCATACAGGTGGAGACGCTAAATTTGGCCCCGGCAAATGTCTCTCTCTCATCCTCCGATGGGAGCGAGGACTCTGAACGGGGGCCCCCACAAAAACCTTTTCGCCATCTGAACACGTTACGAAAACAAATAGACTGGACAATTCATATTCATAAACCAACAGTCATTTTAGGGGATTCGAACCTCAGTCGAATCCCCTATTTCACGAATAAACACATACAAATAGACAGTTTTCCCGGTGCCAATTTCCTTCATATTGCCCATCTTCTGGACAAACTTTCACCCAACCCACACACGCAGAGAGTTATAATATCAGTAGGTATCAATAATAAGGATCAACACCCTCAAAAAACAGCCATCAAGCAGCTACAGCATATGTGGAGGGCGGCGAAGGGGGCTTTCCCCAACGCCACAATTTATACACCAATCATCCACTACTCAGACTTCCTGACCAGAGCACAACAAAACAATCTACTAATAATCAACAATCACATCATCAACCATGGCAATCACTTAGCGGAGATCAGCAGGTTAATGTTTCAGGTGGAGTCCGGGGACCACATCCATTGGACGGGTCCGACGGCAATGCAGATCCTCAACTACTGGCTCGATCAGTTAAACTGCTGAGGGTGGAAAAGTGCGTACCCTTGATGGGCCGGCACACCAATGTTTTTAACCTCACGTCTTTTGAGCTGTCTAGGTCGGAGCAGGCATTGCTGGAGAGGGGACTGACTTTCATTCCGACACCAGTGGGAGGTGGGTCGGACCGTGGGGAACTCAGGAGGGACGGTCATGCCTTCAATAGGAGACTGAAATTAATGGATCATTTCAAATATACCCAAAACACTAACCGTATACCATTCATCATTCCATCTACTTGGGAACCAGTAAACAACACATTACACAATGAAATAAAACGGCTTATCACATCAAATAACACGATTTCAAACGCTCCCTTCAACAACAGACACATAGACGCGGATAATTTGCCAACTGATCAGAGAACAGCTATACAGACATTATGCAATAACCCGGACATAATTATTAAACCAGCCGATAAAGGCTCAGGCATCGTCATACAAGACACACAACAATACATCTTTGAAGCCAAAAGACAATTAAACAATAAACAACACTATATAGAACTAACCCATTCAATACAGGCAGAAACCCGGTCATTAGTTCAAATCATTCTTAAACAATTATATCATACCAACTTTATTAATTTCAAACAACTTTGCTACTTAATAGGCCCACCCACTCCACGCCCCAGACAGTTCTACCTACTCCCCAAGATCCATTCGGACCCTCAGGCATGGACGGTCTCTCGTGAGATCCCCAGGGGACGACCGATTGTTTCAGACTGCGACAGCGAAACATATCACATTGCCCACTACATCGACCATTTCCTCAACCCCATTTCCCAACAACATAACAGTTATGCACCGTCTCCTGTCGGTTCTGGCTCCACGATGGTGGAATGACCTTCCTGTGGAAGTCAGAACAGCTGAGACCCTGGCCACCTTCAAGCGACGACTGAAGACTCACCTCTTCAGGGTGCACCTCTCCCCGTAGTCCGGTTTTTGTTAACTTAGGGACATAGTGGCTTAGTTTACACTAATATACAGACACACCTTGGCATGAAAGCAGTTAAACAGGCACTTGACAATAACCCGGACCCCTCCCGCTCTGACCATAATTCTAACGGTCACCCCAACCTAACCTGGACCATACCCTACCCTTACCCTATTTTACCTTCTTCTGGTTTTCTACCCCCAATCCTACCGCCAATTTTATGAGTTGAATGTTTTTGTCTACTGCTCCCTCCTAAGACATTTATTGTGTCCGTACACCCTCTCTGACTGAATTCTCTGAACCGGCATACACACTGAAGGTCACGGAGTTAAGGTGAATGGGGGACGGAGGGGATGCCCGGCTGAATAGCCCTTCGGCCTGGTCCCCAAGTCTCCCGCACCGACTTTCATTTCATTTTCTTATTCAATCATTCACCCATTGCAAAGCCACATACACTGTCACCAACCATAATTCCAACTCATATTCAAACTCCACCATAACCGCAAACTGGGTCTTGTGTCATAATTCTCGCGTGGCTCGTTTCCAAATCTTCTCAAAACCCGAACAGTGGGTAGCACGATACGGCGGTGGGGATACCAAGTGATGTGCCAGTGCATGACTCCCCTTGGCTTGTCTTGGGGGAGTGACCAAAACACAATTCCAACCCTAACCTTAACCTGAACCCTACCCCCACCCTGAACCCCAGCCCTAGATCAAACCCTAACCGTAACCTGACCCCCACCCCCACTCGGAATCCCAGTAACTCCATCCCGGTTTCCTCTACTCCTCAGTTAATTCCGTTTGTCACCACCTACAGCCACGCCACCAGATTCCTACAAACACAATTCAGACACCACTTTAACACTACACAACGGACCACCCCACCATTACATAACTTCAAATTCATCTCAGCTTACAGACGAAACAAATTTACAAGACATTTTGGTACATTCTGCACTCCCCAGCACAACACCCCAGGACCCACCCACGTACAGTCAACACTTACAACAGATGGATCACATCATCAACCCATACAGCAATAAATCTATTATCATCCCATTATACATACCACCCAACACTAACAACATTATTTACATCATCATCTGCAATAAATGTAATAAATTATATGTGGGGGAGACCAAATACTGCCTGATTACCAGACTCAAACAACATATTTACAACATTCGCAAAGCCACACTCACAACTGCCCTGGTACAACATTTTCTGTTACATCCACTACCACACTTGCGCATCGTAGGGTTGGAGTCCAATGCCCTCTGAAAAACAATTTAATCGGAGGAGAATAGAGACCAAGTGGATCTATAAGCTACAAACATTTATGCCATTTGGTCTTAATGAAAGGAAAAAATAGGAGGTGGTAAAGGAAGCGAGGTCTTGGGGAAAAGGAGCCCCGCGCCCGCCCGTGCCATTGTTGCCCGCCCCCCCTTTTTTCCCTTCTCTCTTTTAGCACTTACCGGGGGGGCCCTGGAGCGGAGACGGGTGATCAGCGGGGAGTGCTTTGTCACAAAAAATAATATAATAAAGGAATAATATAATAAAAATACAAATATAATAATAAAATACTATGATTTTCTATTTGACTACTTTTTATTTCATGCATGCCTTTGTTTGTTTTTTCTTCCTTTATTTATTATTGAGTGTGTGTGGTGTTTTAATAATGAAATTTTGTTTGGGTTTGAGCACTTATGGATGCATGCACTTTACAACGACCTTGGTCATATTAATTTTTTCATCTATTTAATTACATAATAATATATATTTATATCTGCACTTATATTTGTTTATTTTTCATAAGATGACTATTACTGAACATACAAAAATAAACCCCCAAAAATATAATACAGTTTTTCACAATTGTTAACACACAAAAAGCAAAAATTCGGCACAATTTGCACAACCTTGACTTCATGTACCAATCGCTCGACCCAATTTGGCACTACTTCACACTCCCTTATCTGCATTAGACTCTGACTTTCCTTATTTACACTCTGATGTCAATTACACATCACCTTGTTGTCAAAACACTACACACAATGTTCAGTTGTTGCACACACTTCTCAAGTAAAATCTCAAAGCATCAACCTACAACACACAAATAGTCAAATCTCTAAACATTCAGGTCTGTTGAGCAATTTGCAATCAGGACTGCAGCATAAAAGTGCCTTGAGCCTCTGTTTTGTTTGGTGAACAATGGAGAACTTTGAAGAGAGAGACAACCAGAGAAGGAGAGGGGTAAGAGTGAGAGGTGGAGGAGGAGGAGGAGGGAGAGGAGGAGGAAGAAGAGGAAGACAAGGAGAAGGAGAAGGAGGAGGGAGAGGAAGAGGAGGAAGAGGACAAGGAGAAGGAGAAGGAGGAGGAGGAGGGAGAGGAAGAGGAGGAAGAGGACAAGGAGAAGGAGAAGGAGGAGGAGGAGGGAGAGGAAGAGGAGGAGGAGGAGGAGAAAGAAGAAGGAGAACGGTCATCTCTAATGAGATTCGGGCCACTGTGGTAGACCATGTGCTCAACCATGGTTTGAGCATGAGGGAGGCTGGCCAGAGGGTCCGACCAAATCTCAGCCGCTTTACAGTTGCTGCCATCATTAGAACCTTCAAGAAAGAGAACAGGTATTTCTCTTTTTTTGTGTGTACTGTAATACTGCATATCAATAGAATACAGTGTGCTCACAGTATTTGTATTTTGCAGGACTGAAAGAGAACCACACCGTGGAGGAAGAACACGCACTTTCACAGTCGAACAGGAGACTGAAATTGTAAATATGGTTTGTGAGAACAATGCTATCACACTCCGACAGATACAAACTAGGATCCTGGCTGACCATGCTACATTCAGGAACGTCCAGACCATCAGCCTCTCTACATTGGACCGTATTCTTCGCAGGAATGCCATGCGGATGAAACAGGTGTACAGGGTCCCATTCGACCGGAACACAGACCGTGTCAAGGAGTTACGGAGAGAGTTTGTGCTTGTAAGTCCCATACATTCAGCACTGACACATGCATGTATTGTACCTGTAATCCAATATTGTCCCTTTTCTACAGTGTCTCACTGTAGCCCACAGTGTTGACCTCTCTGTGTCCATACTGTAACTCGCATTCTCATTCTGTCTGTTTCAGCGGATCCAGGAGCATGACACAGCTAATGAGGTATACGAGTATATCTTCATTGATGAGGTTGGATTCAACCTGGCGAAGAGGAGGCGCCGGGGCAGAAATGTCATTGGCCAGCGGGCCATTGTTGAGGTCCCCGGCCAGCGTGGTGGGAACATCACAATGTGTGCTGCAATGAACCACCATGGGATCCTGCGCCTTCCTGGATGGCCTGCATGACCTGCTGGTACCACCTGGCCAGATAGATGGCCCACAGCGGATCGATCACGTCGTCATCTGGGACAATGTGAGCTTCCACCGGGCTGCTCAAGTGCATGAGTGGTTCCAGGACCACCCACATTTTTCCGTTCTATACCTTCCACCTTATTCTCCTTTCCTGAATCCCATTGAGGAGTTTTTTTCAGCTTGGAGGTGGAAGGTATATGAACGGAACCCACAGGGCCGGGTCCCACTGCTCCAGGCCATGGAGGAGGCTTGTGGCGACGTGAGTGTTGAGGCCTGTCAGGGCTTCATGCGCCACTCGAGGCGTTTCTTCCAACGCTGCTTGGACAGGGAGAACGTTGCCTGTGATGTGGATGAGGCCCTCTGGCCAGACATGAACCGGAGGCGTGATGCCCAATTTATTTTTGTGAAGGGGGAGGGGGGGGGTTGAGCAGGCCGGTTTACTGTACTGTACTGTTCTCTGTGTGTACCAAAATAAAACTTTTTTTGCTGCATATTTGTGTGCTGTTTTATGTTTGACTATGAACAAAGTAGGCCTACACTGAGACATTTTACAAAAGGAGAAATGGCTCATTCTCCAGAGTCATTGTCATTCATATGGTGTGTTCCATTTCTATGATTGTGTTTTAAATTTTGCACTTCAGTGTGCTGCAAATGCTTAGTTGTGTGTACCAAATGAAAACATGAGTTCCATTTTGTGAACAGTTAAGAGATTTGATGGCAAAGAGTCATCTTGCAAAGGGAGTGTCAGGTTTAGAATTTTGTGTGTGAGGTTTTCAGTTTTGTGTGTGCAGTTTTGAGAAAGCCGTTATTGTTTTGAGAAACGTGTGTTAACAATTGTGAAAAACTGTAAATAATAAAATAATAAACAATAAATACAGATCTGTATATATGTATATATATATACAGATATAAGTGTGGATTATTCCTCGTTGATGGCCTCCTCCTCGTTCAGAATTGGGCCTCCTGTTGGGTGGGGGGGGGGGAGGGGCAGATGAACACGTGACTGGCTACGGGTGGTGAGAGACCAACAACGGGGCTCCCCCTATGGCACACGCTGTACTCCATGGTGCCGCCTATGGAGGCTAAGCGGAGTCGGGTCTGGCATGTTCGCGGATGAGGGACCCCACGAGAACGCC